>CANSZD010001207.1:395000-447103 GCA_947648045.1 Beta corolliflora
TTATTTTTACTTATTTTTGCTGAACTGAACTTATTTTTACTTATTTTTGCTGAAAATAAGTCCAAAAGAACATGGCCTAAGTTTATCAAAATCTATTTATAATAGAGCATATTAGATTACTAGTAGCAATTGTGAAATTTATACGGTGGTCGTAAGTCATTTCACACGGTGGTCGTAAGTCGTAACTAGTAGCGAATGTACCCGTGTAACAAGTAGCGGTTGTGTGAGAGAGATGTGCGAGTACATAATGCAAGAAAATGAAATTCATAAGGTCCAATGTGTGTCGTTGAAAAATCTTCTTCATTTTTCTTTAGGATTAAACTGGTAATTTCTCTGTTCAGCTTTCCTCATCTTGTTCCATTCACCACTACATGCCGCCTACATCTACAAGCTGAATATACTTCTCAAATATAAGTTGTATTTATTGTATATTTGCTGAGTCAGCACGTTAGTTAGCTGATTAGTTAGAGTTTGTTAGTGTTATAACCACCCCTTGTATAAATATCCATTCTCTGTAGTAATTAGTTTAGTGTGAGATTATTACAACTATTTCTCTCACTAGAATCTATCATTTTGTCTCTAGTTTTCTTCTGTCATCAATAATATGATTTTGGATTCTTAGATTCTTCATGGTATCAGAGCTCAATCTCTCTCATGAGATTGAGGTTCGTTCATTGATTTTGAGTTGAGATTTCGATTCTTAGAAATTCTTTACAATTGTTGATTTGCGATTGTTAGAAATTCTGAATTGAAGACGAATTTGTTTGAAATTGATTAGTAATTTCTTGATTTCGAGAATTAATCAATTTGATTGAAGATTTAATGGCGCAAGATTCAGAGATTTCTCTCAATGGACGTACTGGAGGAATGGTGATAATGGAGGTAATGTTGATCCTCTATTCATTTCAACTTATGATAGTCCTACATCTTCGCTTGTTCTTCTTGTATTTCTTGGAAATAATTTCATGCGTTGGAGTAGAAATGTGAGAAGAGCGTTAATTGCGAAGAATAAAGAAGGATTTATCAATGGAACTTTAAAAATGCCTGATGAAAAGGATAAAAGTTTTCAGAAATGGAAACGAGCTGATTACATGGTTATGAGATGGATTTTTAGCTCCATGAGTCCTGAATTGGCAGATGAATTTGGATTTATGGAGAATTCAGCTGAATTGTGGACTGAATTACAAGAATGTTTTGGTCAATCTAATGGACCATTAGTGTATCAATTGAAGAAAGAAATAGGATTATTAAGGCAAGCAAACTTGTCAATCATGGCTTATTATGGCAAGATTAAGAAACTTTGGGATGAGTTACAAAGGTTGAAAACATTTCCTATTTGCTCTTGTGATGCTTTGAATTCTTATTCATGTAATTTTCTGAAGAAACTGCAAGATTTGGAGGCTGAGGATAAACTTATGCAGTTTCTACTTGGTCTGAATAGTGGTATTCATACTACTATCTCTAACATTCTGTCTATGGATCCTATTCCAACAATTAATCATGCTTTTTCAATTGTGCAACAAATTGAAAAGCAAAAGGAGGTTAATGCTGGTTCTACTGAGTTTACTACTGAAAGTAGTGCTATGGCAGCACAAAGAGTGAATAGATCATTTCAGTTACAAAAGAATTTTTCTAATCCTAACAAAAGAGATTGGAAAAAGGAGAAAATGGAGAAATTATGTGACCATTGCAAAGGGAGAGGTCACACAATGGATCAATGTTTTAAGCTAATAGGTTATCCAGACTGGTATAACTCTATTAAGGCAAGAAAAAAAGGTAGTCCAGGAGGTGGTACATGAGCTGGTTATAAATTGGCTGCTAATGCTCATGTTGATTATGGAGACACTCCTCTAGATCACAGTCCAGCTTGTTCTGCTCCAGCTCCATCTACTACTGCAGCTGGGATTAGTTCTGACATGATGGCTATGATTTGTCAACAAGTTATGAGATCCATGAAAGGAAAACAAATTGTTGAGGATGATTCTGGAGGTGCTGGATCTTCTGGAGGTGCTGGATCTAGTTTTGCAAGTTTTGCAGGTATCAAATCTTTATCTTGTTCTGTATTTAGACAAAATGATAATACAAAACTGGGATAATAGATTCTGGTGCTTGTGATCGACTTATGATGAATTACTGTTGGTTGATAAAATAGAATTGATTGTACCAATTAAGGTAGGTCTACCTGATGGTACATATAGATTGGTGAAAAAGACTGGCAAAGTAATTCTGAGTGAAGAATTGGTGTTGTATAATGTGTTGCTGGTGGAAGGGTTTAGATATAATTTAATGTCCATTGGTCAATTAGTGGATAAATCTGGAGTGACAGTGGTTTTTACTGGGAATGGTTGTTGTTTTTAGGACCATTCTAAAGACATCATTGTTGTAGGCAAGAAGTACAATGGATTGTACTACTTTAACACAACTTGTCTGCAGACATTAAGCAGTTCTGAGTCTCAGGTTACTTGCAATATTGTTGTTACTGAATTACTTGTAGATAATGATGTGCTTCCTTCTAAGACTAGCACTAGTCTTAAGAATAAATGCAATAATGATCTTACCTTAGATATGATCTGTTTAGGTTATGTTTATTTGTCCAAAATGCAGCATATAGACAACAGTGATTGTCAAGGCTTGAAAGAGTATAATTGTACTATTTGTTTGCACTCTAAACAACAGAAATTACCATTTCCAATCAGCACAAGTAGAGCTATGGCATGTTTTGATCTAATTCATATAGATCTTTGGGGTTCTTATAGAGTACCAGCCTTGAATGATGCTTCATATTTTTTTTACTATATTAGATGATCATAGCAGGGTTGTCTGGACCTTCTTATTACACAACAAACTGCAAGTTTCTAAAATTGTAGCTGATTTTTTGGAGATGATAGAAACTCAGTTTAATAAGAAGGTGAAGAGTATTAGATCGGATAATGGTACATAACTGATCAAGGAACAATGTTTAACTCTCTTTGCTCATAAGGGTATATTTCACCAGAAAAGTGTCCCTTATGTCCCTCAACAGAATGGCAGGGTTAAGAGAAAACATAAGCATTTGCTAGAGATTTCTAGAGCTCTTAGATTTCTTGCAAATCTACCTAATAAATTATGGGGAGATTGCTTGCTCACTGCTACTCATATTGTTAATATGCTACCTGTCAAGCTCTTACAGTGGAAGTCACCCTATGAGGTAATGTTTCATAAACCTCCTCCTTATAACAATTTAAGGGTGTTTGGTTGTTTATGTTATGCTTATAATATGAATGTTCATAGAGATAAATTTGATACTAGAGCAAGAAAATGCATATTTTTGGGATATCCATATGGTCAAAAAGCTTATAAAGTGTATGACTTACACACTCATACTTGCTTTGTTTCAAGAGATGTAATTTTCTTTGAAAACACATTCCCTTATCCTACTTCTTCTATTCCACAAAAGAACTCCAGTCAGTCCATGTCTCTTGTTGATTTCCGTACATCTTATGACCTTATCAATTCTTGTTCTACTCATTCTATTCCTACTACAAATTCTATTTCTCATTCTTCTCCTTCTACTTCTACTTCTACTTCTCATAATCTTTCATCTTCTTCTGATTCTCATTTTACTCCTATTCATTCTTCTAGTACACATTCTCCTAGTTCTATTTCTTCTTCCCCACACAATTCTTCTCCACATATCTTACATAATGATGATGTTCAGTCTAATAATGCTGACATTTCTGCTTCTCCACCTCATTCTTCTCCTGATGCAATACCAATAAAATCTTCCAAAATTGTTCAACCTTTTGTCAATCTTGTTGATTATGTTCATACTTATGTTCCTCACAAAAATCATAATCTTTCTTCTAGTAGTGAATCAGCTTCTTTTGCTGTTAATTCACATCATGTGATTGAACCTAAAAATTATCATCAAGCTAAACAAAATCCTCACTAAATCAATGCTATGCAAAAGAATTGGAAGCCTTAGAGGCTAATGAAACATGGGATTTGACTTTGCTTCCTGCTGGAAAGAAAGCAATTGGGTCAAAATGGGTCTTTAAGACCAAATTGAACCCAGATGGTAGTATTGAAAGATATAAGGCCAGGTTGGTGGCCATTGGTTATCAGCAGATAGAAGGTCAAGATTTTAATCAAACCTTTGCACACGTTGCAAAGTTGGCTACTGTTAGAATTTTGATAGTTGTTGCTACAACTCATAATTGGCCTATGTGTTAATTGGATGTGAACAATGTGTTTTTACATGGCTTCCTAGATGAGGAAGTTTATATGTTGCCACCTGCAGGCTATGATAAAGCTAAGTATGGAGAAGTGTGTAAATTGAAGAAATCTATTTATGGCCTTAAACAGGCTTCTAGGCAATGGAACAAAGAGTTAAGCAAATTTCTCAAAAGTTTGGGTTTTATCCAATCCAAACAAGATTACTCTTTGTTCACTAGAAGTTTAGATGGTGAATTCATTGCTATTCTTGTATATGTTGATGACATGTTGGTGACAGGCACTAGTATGCATCAAATTACAACTGTGAAACAAGCTCTTCATCAGGCATTTACTATCAAAGATCTTGGTGATCTCAAATATTTCTTGGGTATTTAGATTTCAAGGACTTCACAAGGCACATTTATGTCTCAAAAGAAGTATATTACAGACATTATTGCTTATTGTGAGATGGAACATTGTGAAAGTTCTCCTGCTCCTTTGCCCTACGGTTTAAAATTTTTTACCGACATTGGAGATGTACTCACGTAACCCGATGTCTACGGGATATTGATTGGAAGGTTGTTGTACTTAGGTCTTACTAGACCTGATTTATCCTACTCTGTACATCATCTTAGTCAGTTTCTACATCAACCAAGGGTCCCTCATCTTAGAGCTGCCCTACATGTGGTTAAATATTTACAAGGCACATTGGACTATGGATTGTTCTATCCTAGACAAAATCAGCTACAAATTTCTGCATACAATGACTCGATTGGAGTGCCTCGCCCGTTTAGCGGCGGATCTTTAAGCTCTTATGCGGTCTTCCTTGGTCATTGCTTGATCTCTTGAAAAACAAAGAAGCGATGAACTGTTAGTAAATCTTTGGTGAAGCTGAATACAGGAGTATGTCAGCTACTGCTAGTGAACTTGTTTGGGTTCATGGTTTGCTTGAAGATTTAAAAGTACAGATGTCTTTGCCTATCACAATGTATTGTGATAATAGTTCAGCAGAACATCTTGCTCAAAATCCTAAATTTCATGAGAAAAAAGGGATATATGCATTACTCCGTTAGAGAACAAGTGGAAGAAGGTTTTCTCCAAACTGCTCATGTTCAAAGCTCTGCTCAATTAGCTGATTTGCTCACCAAATCATTGGCTTCTTCTCATCATCATTCTCTTTGTTCCAAGCTTGGCCATGTTTCCCAAGTCCAGCTTGAAGGGGGAATATAAGCTGTATTTATTGTATATTTGCTGAGTCAGCAGATTAGTTAGCTGATTAGTTAGAGTTTGTTAGTGTTATAACCACCCCTTGTATAAATATCCATTCTCCGTAATAATTAGTTCAGTGTGAGATTATTACAATTCTTTCTCTCCCTAGAATCTATCATTTTCTCTCTAGTTTTCTTCTGTGATCAATATTATGATTTTGGATTCTTAGATTCTTCAAATATGTTGTCTTGGAATTTATGGGTAATATGGCTTATGGATTGACTTGCAGAGTAAAATTTCTTTGGCTGATTATCTTTTAAAATCCTCCTCACATTCCTTTTTTTTCACTACTAATCGTGAAATTTTCAGTCAAAGTAGTTATATAAGTTATTAGTTGTTGGCTCTGTTTGGGGATGCATTTTAGGTGCCTAAAATGATAAGTTGCTAAAACTTTTAGGTGCTAGAATGAATTAGGTGAGTTTGGGAAATATCTAAAATAAAATTTCAGTTCCTAAAATGACTGATATTGACAAGGTAAAAAATATAACTTTTGAAAATCAGATACCTAAAATCTTGGAAAATAAAGTTTCTCTCTGCAAGGTTTCTGTGAGTTGATCGCATAAGGTTTTCGTAGAAGAGAATCCAGCCCTTGCTAGATCTTCTCGTCTTCTTTCTGAATCATCTTCATTTACTATTGGCATTTCTACAAAGGTATCAACCTATTGAGAAGTTTGCCGTTGACCTTCAGCCACAATAGCGAGGCTAGCAACGGGTGTAATCTCATGGAATTGGGAAGAATTAGGAGTAGATTCATCAAATAAGAGTTAGTTTTGCGTGGACCTGGTCCACAATAATATTATTGTGGATCAAAACCACTTATTTAACATAGTGACCCTTTTTTTTTCCATATAGTAACCTTTTTAAATTTTAAGTTACACTATACAGTTAATATCTACCATAGTGACTGTTTTTTTTTAATATAGTAACTCTTTCTCACATTAGTTTATCATGATGAAATTTTCACTTTGTGACATAGTAACCTTTTTTTTCATAGTCAAACTTCATAATTTATATCTATTCATCTTTTATATCTATTTTTTTTATATAGTGATCCTTTTTTTCCATAAATAACATTGAATTAAAGATTAGCCCACACTAATTTAATGTGGACCAAGTCCATATAAGTTTTTTACATCAAGTAAAGCCGAATAATCTTCAATCTCTTTTTTTCTTTCTGTTTTTTTTTTGGGCTGAATTACTACAAGCCCAATCTCTCAATTATGTTGGTTATTGTTTTTGGGCTGGATAATTTTATATTGTTATTTTATTTTTTGAATACATTGAAATAAATTAGTGTTGAAATATATATAATAAAAAAATTACAAATTTTAAATAATTAATCAACTTATGCAACTAGTTATGCCAAACACTTAAACTAATCAGCTACCTTATTAGTTTCAGTACCTTATTAGTTTTAGCTATACCTTATCAGTTTCAGCTACTTTTTAGGTAGTATTGCCAAACAGAGCCGTTATATGTTGTATTAATGGATAGCTACAGTATAAGTGAATCTTGTTTGAGCACAAAAATTATAAAATTTAAGAGTGTCTTCTAAGTTATGAAGCACTTTATGATTTGTTGTAAATTAGAGCTTATGTATATGTAATCCTAACTTTATATGTGAATCTGTTTATCTAAACTCTATTAATTTTTAGATTGTGACATGAAAACTTTAGGCTTATAAATGACGGAAACATTTTAATAATTTTATAAATAAAATAATAAAATAAGTATTTTAAAGTTAGGAATCATAACGAGTCTTTTAACACGTAAATAAGGCAAAAAGGTATTGTTCTACTTTTATACTTCCTCCGTAACAAAATAAGTGCAACAAATGAATATTTTATACCTCACAAAGTAATACTCATTTGTTGCATCTATTATGTTACGGAGGAAGTAGTTAAGGTCCACGCTCCTCTTATTTCGACTGTAGGGAACTGGGGATGTCATGGGATTATTAGCTTATAGTAGATATTGTTATGTACATTAGTACATTCTATGTTGTAGTTGGATTCTATAGTCTCTACTGTAAAATTACTGTCTACTGTAATTTATGAACACTACTTAATTCCTCACTGGGGACTTTATCATATTTTAGCACATGGATATAAATTCTTTGCATATTACTATATTAGTATATGGGTTGGACTTGTCTCACAAAATATATGTTGCATTTGTCTCATCCAATACTTATAAGTTATAAGATATATAAAGCTTGTTTGGTGTAGTTGGTTAGGGATTCACCTTATAAGCTTAAGGTCACTAGGTCGAATTATCCTAACTGCGATGTTTGGGTTAAGGTCGAAACGGGGAGGGTCGACGTTTAGACAGGGTCCTTCTCCTTAACAACTTTTAAATAAACCTCAACTAAACATATTCAAAAGGTTGGGTTTTTTCTTAAAAAAATTAATAGGATGTTGAGATTTTTCCTTCAAAGTTGACCCTAGTTGGTCTGGAAAAAAAACCGTCTTAGTTGACTATTTGAGTTTAATGGGTCACTAAAAGCCACAAACAAAAAAGTCATTCTCCTAACCAACTTTTAAATAAAAAAGTACTTGTCCTCAACATATTCAAAAGGTTTGGGTTTTTTTTTTTAAAAAGAAAAATAGAATGGTTGAGATTTTTCCTTCATATTTGATCCTAGTTGGTCTATAAAAAGACCGTCTTATCTTACTATTTGAGTTAAATGGGTCACTTAAAAGCCACAAACAAAAAAGTGACCCTCTAAATACAGTGAGATGGTCTTATAATAAGACTGTCTCATTCAAGAATTTCTATATTTGACTATACACTAAAATTTACTTTAAAGGAATAATACCTTAGTTGTAACTTGTAAAAGATTTTTCGTGCCGTTATCTTACACAACACGTACTAAACATTGTCACTATTTTGGTCCTCCCATATTTTTTTTATTCTTGAATGAAATGTGTAATTTACATAATCTAAGATGCTAAGTGCTAGCAAGCACGTATTGACTCTTGACTAATGACTATTGAGTCGTGTCAATCGGTATGGAACCAAAAAATGTCAAAATCATGCATTAACGAATTGAATTCTATTTTATGTTTCACCAACACCACGTTAAAGATCCTAGATTATTTGATTTTTCCCCAACTAAATCATATCAGCACTGATTTTATTTCTTAGAAGATTTTTTCATTTATATTCTTTTTACAAAGATCGCTTTCTCAAGGTAAGATAATGGCCATTTAATTCCATCATCAAAGGAATACAAATTACAAAGCAGGTAGTAGTTGGTACTGTACGGCCCCCATATTATGGGGTTGTTTAATCTTGATAATTTGTTGGCTTAATTGGTCAGTTTAGTTGGCATTTAATTAATTAAGGTTTGTATGTATTGGGCTTTTTAAGTTTTACATTTTTTAAATTTGTTTGTAAAAGTGTTTGGCAAAATTAATTGTGTTGTTGTACATTTTATTAGAGAGTTTGTGGGCCAACAACAAGCCAAATAAAAAAAAGCTCGCTGCAGCGGTTTTTTCATTTAAGCTTAATAATGCCATGTCACCACTTAAAAGCCAATAACCATTTGACCAAATAAGTCAGCCTAAGATTTGCTTTTGGCCATTTACCAAATTTTACATATATCTTTAATCTTGATAATGGAGTAGATTAAAAGCATTAAATAAGGTCAGCTTGAGATTTGCTTTTTGGCCTTTTTGCAAGTTTTTCTTATTTGGCTAAGCTTATAATACGGTGCCATACGGAGTACGGTGCTAATTCATGGTGGCAAGTGCACGATCATAAGTATGTGAAAGATTGTCGTCCCGTCACGTCCTTCAAGCATGTCTATTCATTCGTACGGACTCAAACATCATTTTAGATATTTATGGGTGATTGGGTGCACCGTGCATGTAATAAATTGTGTGATTTAACTGATTTTTGGTGGATGTCGAAATTTAACTTATAAACTCCAAACTTTATGTAAACTAAATTATATCCTCCCTATTCTTTAGATAACACATGCACAATATTCAAGGTCGAACTTTGACTATTAATTTCTCACCCTACATATTAATAGAAAAATTAGAAGAAAATAGTTTTAAATATACAGATAAAGTGTGCGTGCTTTATATTTGGGACATGAATACTAAGCTATAAGTTAATCTTGAATTAATGAAGTAACGCTAGTCTACAGCACGGATAGGAAACTTTATTTGCATATGATGCTTAGGAACAATGATTTAAGGCTATTCCTTTCACATAATTGGCAAATTGTGTCATTTTCCCTACTTGTATTTCGCTCAATTAGTGGTGGACTGAGTATATTCTCCTCGTGCATAAGAATAAATCACCACAAGATAATGTTATTATTAAATAAAGGTACCCATACAGTTGATGAAAACAACATCACCAAGTTGGTTGATTTTTTAATCTAACATGCTGAAGACCCAATGATCTAAAAATTGCCTCACTTTCATAATGTCAACCAAAACCTGAAGCATTTTTCTTCTAGTGTTTGAGTCCGACGCAGCCTTTAATATGTCCACTTTTGTTCATAGAATAGGTCTTTCATTGTTATTTCCCTTTACTATATGGTCATTTGATTAGATGCAAAAAAAGTTGCACATTAAACGGATTGCTTTTTCATATTGTGTTGTCATATCGAATAAGCAACTACCTCCATTTCGTGAAATAAACTTCTCAGTGTGAATTTTTTTGCCCGAAAACATAGTTGCAATATTTCACTTCACATTAACAAGAAATTGCCATTTGATATCGACATAAACCTAGGGAGTATGGAGTATATTAAGTATTTAAGTGGCATTTTTGTAATAAAAATGAAATAATATACTATTGAAATTGTTGATTTACAATACATAAGATTGTGTTTTTTTTTTCGATTCTAGAAAGCATTCATAATATATACAGTATTAGAATCTAGACCTACAATCATAGTTGATGAATACTATACAATAAGATTTGTAATTATTTTTGTTGAATTAATCACAGAGATTAACTGGCAGCCCTTCCACAAGAACTAGAACTAATGAGCTTTTGCTAGTTCAACCAAACAACCACTTCCACTAAGCCCTTCAGAAGTTCTGTGACAGAAAATAGCTTTCCATTCAACATCTATGCATCAAAATTACAAGTATTTCGTTTGCAGCAATACATGATCAAAAAAGGAGATACAACAGCAACCATCTCACACAGTAAGGAACTGAACGCAAATCTACAACCAATGCTGAAAATAGTCTACAACTCGTTTTTGTTTCGCTTATTGAAATCATCTTCTGCGGTAGTTCAAAGATTTCTGAGACCCTTCAAAGAAATCTCTGAGCAAGTTCTCCAAGTCATCAGAATCATACTTGACATACTTCTCAATATCATACTTGCTATGCCTTCCAATGAAGCTCTGATATGCCAAAATCACCTTCTGAGAGATGGAAATCCTCAACTCTTCCTTGAGTTGTTCGTCTCGAATAAACCACCCTGTTTGGTTCCTATATACATCCTCAAATGCAACGCTGAAAACCCTGATCTTCTCTTTGAGAGCCATTTTAACCCCTGAACCTGATCCTGACGGTATTCCATCGTCCCTGAGCGAGGCCACCACTGAGCTCCAAGTAGACCTCACATAGCTAGTAGCATGCTGCTGATAGTTCACTATCTGTGTTCTGATCCATTCATCCCCGAAAATCTTCTGTAACTCGGAGTTCATCACTTTTTGCTGAATATAATGCGCATTGTTCATGAGAAACACATGCTGCAAGGCAACATCCCTGTACAATTGGGACTTCTTCTCAAGGTTGGACTTCAAGTTGGCTGCAATTGAGCGGAGACTAGAGGCTAGCAAGCTTTTCTCGGGTAAAACTTGATTTGTAACGACTTTATTGTCATCTTCATTCTTTTCCTGAAGGAGGGTGTTGAGAGTCTTACAGTAATCAGGGAGGTAGACTATGATGTAATTCATGACATAGCTAGAGAGCGGGTGGACTCCTCCTCCAGGGAAAGGGTCTGTTGTAGGATCAGAAAGTATTACCTCACCAAATCCCAAGAATGTTGCTCGAGCTGAATCTCCTAGTCTCCCCAAAACCTCTTTGAACTCGGTCTTCACTACCAAGCCTCCCTCATCAGAGAAGAGACTATTGATCTGGCCCTGAACTTCTGCTAAGACCTCGTACATGTCGAGAAGATAGAAGAGCTTCTCTGGTGTATGGGGCCCAAGGGCCATGGCGTGGCCAAAGTTGAAGAGGCAAGTCATGGAGGACTCGGTGATGCTGATCAAGCAACGTGATGCAGGAGGCTCAGACTCCTCGAAAATCTCATCACATAGCCGCTTCTCAGCTACAATATAGACTTGGACTGCAGTTTTAATCAGTTGGGTCCATGTCTTGATCTTTGAAGCTATAATGTCCCAAGCCATCTTGACCAACTCATCTATGCTAACAGTCTCCATTCCAAGACCAATCAAGCAGTCTTCCAATGCTTCCTTTTGGGTCTTTACATATGCTGCACAAAACTCCTGATCATACTTTGCAGCAAACATGATTTTCCTGATCGACTTAAGAAATGGAATTGCTTCTGGGTCAATCAAATCGAAATCAACATTTTCTTGTTCCTTCGTAGCACAACCACCATCTCCTTCAACTGCATCATCCTCCACCTCACTCGCAATATAGGATTGCCTTCTGTGAGCAAGAATCTGCACCAACTCATCTTCCAATCTCTGCATAGCAACTTGCAGAACATCCTCAGCTCGGGAGATGATTATGATATGGTTATCGTAATCATCACCCTTCATACACAAATTCTTAAACACTTCCACCAAACACACAACATCCTCAACAGCTCCTATATACTCCGAGAGCGCCTCAGGGCCCGACTCCCAAATCATATCAAAGTTCGATTCCCAACTCATGATCTTCTGACGAGCCGATTCCAGCTTCTCTTTTGCATCAGTGAGTTCTCTATCTTTCAGGGATTCAACAGATTCACTTGTATTGGTCTCAAAATTTAATTCCATAGCAGACAACTTTAAGTCAAGATCTGCTAAAACCTTCTTCATATCATCAGGAAGACTATCATTAGCCTCCAACTCCCTCAATAAATTGTGAGCTGCTAACAGACTTTCTTGTCTAATTGGGTTTGCAGAAATCATATCAACATTTACATCTTCCATCCCCATCATACTAATATAAAAGGAGAAACCCTAATTCTCACTAACAAATTATACAACTCCAATAATTTTGAAAAATAGGGTGTCAGTCTATCTGACTTTTGAGCCTCAAGATTATATGAGGAGCGATTAAAATCAACCGAAAATAATTTTGAACAGGTAAAAGTCAAAACCCAGAAATATACATGAAACAAAATTGCAACTTTCAAGAAAAAAATTGTAGGGTACCTCTATTTCTGCTTGCTGAAATTCTGAGTAATTATCTGATTATTGAATACTGTCAAAAAAATTGGTCAAAAATCAAACTTGATGATGAAGAAGATGAGAGAGAAAAAGAAGAAGAGGAAAACAAGTATGAGGAGAAGAATCAAGTCCACTAAACAAGTTGAGATCTTGTAATGATTAAAAAAAATTGAAGTACTTCTCAACAACTAAATTAAAAAACCCAGAAAAACCCAGAAATGAGCAGAACAACTAGGACTCAGATAAAGTTGCTAGAAGTTGAACAATCAAACCCACAAACTGACGAATACCCAAATTAGAAAATCATATAAAAACAACAAAATAAGTATATAAAATTAAGCTTAGAATTTGTCTAAGGTACTAATTAATTGCAAAATTAAATAGAAAAAAAGGTGGACAGCCCATCAAATTGACTCAAAACGTGGGAATTTGGAGAGTGAAGAAATTGGAGAATTGGGAACAAAAATGGGTGAGAAATGATTAGTAACAGAAAATGAAGAATTTATTTTGGTGATAAAATTGGTGAGTAGAATTTGCTTTCATAAATTCATTTCTCTGCAACTTCCCTGGATAAAAGTTTGTCCTCAAGTAGGAACCAACCTAGCTTAGACTTTTCAAAAATGTTAAATTTTTTATTGTTAGTACATGGGTCAGTCAAACTGAGGGCCTCAGACCTTCACCTCCCCTGCCGGTTTCATTATCTAAACAAAGTGGATTCTAAACATTTTTAAATTTTTATTTTAATTTTATATTTATAAATGTTAATTTCTTTAATATATTTTGAATGTATATAAAAAGGCGTTCGAAACAATACTTAGTGAAGATATTAGGAAAAGTGTCGCCTTTCGAGGAAAAGTCGCGACTCACCACGTAATACGTCACGCTACCATGACACATGTTTATATGACATGTGTCACTTGCCTTTCAATCAATGAATATTGTCCATGTCATGACATACACTTAAAAAGTTGCATATGTTAATATTTGAACACATGACCTCATATTCTAATAATTACACTCAAACCACTTGAGCTACTTAAATTAATTGCTTCTTTAATCTATCAATTATGATATATGCTCTACAACGTTATTATTAAGATTATTATGAATACTACATTAATTAGGGATGAAAGATAAACGATAAAAAATAAAAAACAAGTAGCATACAACTAGAATCATCAAGTATATTTTTAAAAGTCGCTGCAAAGTACATGTTTTTTTAGAAAGTTTACTAGGTATCAAACGCTTGACCTTCTTAATGAAAAGTGGAAGCCTAACTACCAATTCACTACTATAAATTTTATTGTCTAATGTTTCAAATAAGATATGGTAAACTCTTATAATTATACAGAATATTTAATTAATTTAAAAAATTTAGACAAGTAATTAGATCTTTAACACTCTTATTAGAGTAATTCAGTAATAAGAAGAGACTTTGGTGATATATTCTCTTACCCCAATTTGTTAAAGCTTTTTTTTTTGTTTATTTTTTAAATTTTTTTTTCCCATTCATGTCATGATTTCAATTTTAAAATTTCTCACAGCGATAAATTAAAAAATTGAAAATTAAAGAATCAAAATCAATTACTAATTTATAAATAAAATTTAAATCTGTTTATTTTGATTGACCCGGGGCATAGCACGGGTTATAATACTAGTTTTTTCCCTAAATAATGTCAAAGGTAGTTTTAATTCCCTCTATGTCACTATGTGTCAAAGTTTAAAATTAATTCCCTTTATATTGTCCACGTAGGACAGGGACGCAGAAAATCTATACTAATACTTCCTCCGTTTTCTTTTACATGTTACACTTTTGAAAAACACGGTTTCCTAGACAACATTTTAATTGGAGATTAAGCAAGAGTAAGGCCTAAGGGTGGGGGATTAAAGGGAGTGGAGACCACCAGTGAGCCACCACCACCAAATGGATCACCAGTGAGCCACCGCTGCGACCACCACAACCAATTAATACCACCAATTCGACACCGCACACGGCCAATTCGACCACCCAAAACATAGTTCTACCACCGCACAATCACAATTCGACCACCCAAAACAGATATGGGGACAGTGAAGGAATACCTCCTTTACTTCCCCACTCTTCTCTTTCTCTCTCTAAAAACAGAGGAGAAAACCCCATGTCAGAGTGTCTAGGTTAATTAAGAATTAAGAATTAAGAAGATGAAGATGAAGGATAACAATGAAGAACAAGCAAGGTCTCTATTTGGAATCAGTTTAACAAGTAGACCTAAATGACACCAATTCCTCATTTGCTCTTCTGGGTTTTCTTCGGTTACCTCATCAATGGCATCTGCGAGGTTACTTTTTTTGTTATTTTTGTTTTTAAAAAAATTTAGTTTTCTGGGTTTCATGCGAAAATCAAGAATGAATCAAAAATAATTTTCACTGAGATAGAAAAATTCAATAGTTATGGTGCTTAGATAAAAAAAAATGGATGAGAGATGTGGTGGTGGTGGTGGGTACGAAGAGAGAGAATGGAAGTCGGTTGGTGGGTAGGAGGAGAGAGAGTGGAAGAGAGAGATGAGAGTGGAAGTCGGTGGATGTGGTGGTGGTGGTGGGTAGGAAGAGAGATAGTGGAAGTCGATGGTGGATGAGGTGGTGGTGGTGGGTAGGAAGAGAGCGAGGGAGGAAGAGAGAGAGTAGTGGTTAATGGTAGTGATGGGTGGAAGAGAGAGATAAAGGGATTATTTATTGGGTTTATTAATTTAGATTAGTATATAATGAGGTTAAATTAAGTAGGTTTAATTTTGGTAAATTGTTATAAGTAAGGGTAAATTGATAATTTTGCAGCATAAAACTTTCCATTTTGGAGAAGAAAAAAAAGTGTAACATGTATTTTGCAACACTCCATTTTAGGAAAGTGTAACATGTAAAAAAACGGAGGAAGTATATTAAAAGGTGTATGACAACGTATACACGCCACGTGGCACCTCTCTTATTCCAGTTGAATTGTCCAATGCGTACATATGTCATGTCAACTAACAATATGTCATATCAACTAACAAAAATAAATTGGCTTGCAATAAGGTTTGAACCCGTGACATCTTGCTATTATACATAGCACAATTACCATCTCAATCAACTTTTAATCATGCTTTAATTGTCTAATTATTATATTTGTACCTTTTAAATGTTGAGTTTTATTTATTATATTTTAATGCGAATGAAAAAAATGCATATCAAGTTCGGAAAAAAATACCACCTGGGGCAACGCCCGGGCCCAAATACTAGTTATTATTTTATTTTGCGCTAGCAAAACCGCTGCTTGAATTAGCGGTTCTGTAAGATAAACCGCTACCGTAAATAGCAATGTATTAATAACCAAACCGCTACTGCCATTAGCGGTTTACAAATTTAACCGCTAATGACAATAGCGGTCTCCTCGTCCTCAATAACATTTTTGCTTCCCTCTGTTTCTTTCTCTTGTTTACCCACATGCCACAATATTACTCTCATAGCAGTCACCATCTCCACCAACTACCATTCGTCCTCCTCTTGCTTCCCCTCTCTACATCCGCCGCCACAACCACCATCTATCCTTTCTTTCTACTGCAAACAACCCAAAATTATCTATTGCTTCCCTCGTTGATAATGATTCTTTGTAAAATATAATGATTGTGTGATGTTATCAACTTTGTCATAAATTCAATTATGCAACACTCTTCAATTTATTGCGTTGCTCTATCTCTCTCCACTGCATGCAAGTTCAGAATGTGAGTTTTTTTCATCGCCGGAAAGTTCAGCAGCAACAACTCCACCACCACCCATCTCTCTTCATCGCCGGAAAACACCACAATTCAGGAGCAACAACTTAGGTTTGTGATTTTTCTTTTTCTTTTTTTTCAAAATTATCAACCCTAAATGAATTTAAATTTTTACAAATAATTGAACAATTGATAATGTAGCTAGGTATCCTATTACATGTGTAATTGGAATTTTGTGAATTTGAGAATTGAATTAGTAGTATGTGTTGTGTTAGTAAATTTCGATTTGGGGATCTTCATTGGTAGTATGTTGTGTGAATTTTGATTTTTTCTTTTCTTCCCCTCACATAAAACCGCTACTACAAATAGCGGGTTTCCTCCGTAAACCGCCACCTGAGATGGCGGTTTCTTCTACCTATGCCACCTTGCTTACCATGAGGTAAACCGCTACTTTGAGTAGCGGTTTCATCTGAGGAATTTTTTTTTAAAGAAAAAATTCGTGTCCATGATGACGTGGACACTTTGACACATAGATGGAATTAAAACTACCTTTGACATTATCTAGGGAAAAAATTCAAACAAAGTGTACTGCTTGAGACCGAATGAATAAAACGAGGCCTTGTTATCAGTTTATGGGTACAATATTTTTAGTTTATGAGCTTATATTGATAAATGTATGGACTAAACCGATAGATGTATAAGTTAAATTGATAGATGTTTGGGTTAACTCATAGATGTCACGACTGATATTCGTCTCAATCATGTCTTGGACTGAGATAGTCTCATACAAGACTGTTCTTGTCTAATACCGTCTTATATGGGCCTCATCTTTTAGACTTATTTTCAGTTAAGTTCTGTCCAGTTCCTTTAAGTTCGATTTAGTTAAGTTCCTTAAAGTTAAATGCAGTTTAGTCCAGCTTTAAGTTTAATTCAATTTAGTTGAGTTCCTTTTAGCTTAATGAAGTTCAAAAAATCCACATAGGCACCCTTGAAGGTTTTTCTTTTTCATGCCAATATAGTGTTTTGTATGGAATTTTTTTGTTATTAACTATGTACCATCTTCCAAAATTTTATATGTAATCGTATAAAATAGAATGTTCGAATGATATAAAAAGTAGTTGGTCTTTTTAATCATATGCAAGTATTGTACTATTTTATTAATTTTTACAATTATTTCAATATATTTAACCTGTTTATAGCACGACTTGCAAGTCTTCTAGTATTCTAGAGTTGGTCTTATAAGAGACCGCCTACTTTTAGTTTGAAATAAGGCAACGCCTGAAGCCCAATATTAAGAAGAGAACTGACCACATTTCTGAATATACTGACTAGTTTAATCTATTTAGTGATCAGTTTAATATATATATATATAGTGACCAGTTTAATCCATTCTGTAATCACATTCTTTAATCCATTACTAAGTGACTAATTCAATCCATTTAGTGACTAGTTTAATCCATTCGATAAGATTGTCGGATAATTTTTAAAAATTGTATGTTGTAGTTCGAGATACAAAGGGAGACAAAGGAAGTAGAAGAGAAATGACAACCAGGTTAGTGCGAGATGTATAGGGATAGAGTTGGATTAAAGTAAGATTGAATAAGCTTGTTAGGAGAATCCATACTTGGGTTTGTCTAATTTTATGTTAAAATTAGACTGCCTATTATAATGATTTTTGAGTAATCTATATTTTAAAATACAATCTCTATATGTTCTTCATAACATATCTCTTCTCCAAAAAAATTTTAGAAAATTTGCCATAAACCACCTTTATAAGCATCTTTTTGTGAGAAATCACCTTTCATAAATTTTTGGGCACATATCCACTTTTTTTGAAACACATTTTGTTATAAGCCACCACTTGGCGGATTCCGAACATTGACTTAAAATTTCCAACCCCTTTCTTCCCATTTCTTTCTTGATTCTTCATCGATATGGGGCTGAAATGGGAAGAAAAGTGAATAAATGGGTCAAAAATGGAGTTTAATGACCTCACATGCCTTGTGCATGATGGTCAACGCCATAATTTTAGGTCAATATCTGGAATCCGGCAAGTGATGGCTTATAATAAAAAAAAAAAAGTTTTAAAAAAAGGTGAGCTTGTGCCCAAATATTTATTATAAAAGATGGTTTCTCACAAAAAGTTACTTATAATTTATGGTTTCTGATAAAATTTACTTTTGATTTTAGAAGAACTCTCACTCTCACCTTAAGACATTCTAAACGTCTCCTTTCCTCTCTCCATCTCCAATTCTCTTTCTATAGTTTTTAATTTCTTGGCCTATTAGGCCGGAAATAGTCAAATTTCTTCGAAAATTAGACTATTTTCGACCCTTTTTCTTATTTTTTAATTATCTTTTTAAAGCTTTCTTTTGTTTTGTTCTCTTCATCTATGAGAGTCCCCCTTTTTGGTAGGTTACTTTTCATCAATGTATGAGTTTTCTTGTTTTCATGTGGTTAATAATTTGGAAGAAGATCCGAATGCATGAGGGTTTACATTTTTTTCATCAATTCTTCAACGAGAACAATTATATCATAAAATCAGATTGTGAAGGTCTCCACTAGAAAGATACAAAGACATCAAAGTACACTACTCGCGTCAATCTTAAAGTGGTGGAGTTGGAGCTGTGCTCGAGTATGGTTGAAATTAATTGGTTCCATTGTGAAAATTATTGTGATTTGCTAAATTTTGTATATTTCAAATTTGAATTATCATTGTATGTACCGCATGAGTTATTATTATTAATGTCTTTTTCTTCCCGTCCAAAAAAAAAACTCTCACTCTCACCTTCTTTTTAACCTTGCCTATCTTCGCAAAGGCTACCCATACACTCGGTGTATGTGGGCCAAACATACACCGGTGATGTGGCAGCCTTTTAGTGGTGTTTGGTTTGGGCCCCCAAATATGTGTTTTCAGAATTTTCACTTGAATTTCAAATGAAAATTTCATTTCAAAATTCAAATCGTATTTGTATTTTCAAGGCACAATTAATGCTCCTAATTTTCCAACTAACCCATTCTCTCTCCTCTCATTTTTTTGGTAGTAATTGTTTTTGGGTTTGTCTTTCTCTCTTATCTCTCTTCTAATATTTTCATGTTCTTCATGTTCTTGAATTCAATTATTTTTCTATAATGTATATTTTTTTTTAATGTTTGAAGAATCTAATTTTGTTATTTTTTTTCCTTTAAACTGTAAATTTTCGTTTTGTATTATTTGTATATTTTCTTTAAAGATATTGTTTCTTCATGTTTTGCTTAAAAAATTATTTTTTTTTTTTTACGTAAATTCATATGAATGATATAATTTTCGAGAGATAATTTTTTGTTTTAAAAGTTTGTTCTTTGTCTTTGTTTCAAAGATTTGTTTTATGAAGTTTTCTTTGTATAGATTTGTAGTAATCGTTTGTTTAAAACTAAAAAAAAAGAATTCTAATTTTTTCTTATTCATCTTCACCATTTTCTGCTATGAATCCTCTGTTTTATTCATATGTTTCGACAGCTTTATCTTATTCATAATGTTATTGATTAGTAACAGGATATGGACACTGGATTAATCACAATGACAACACATTAAGCTCCTTGATTCATCACGGTAACAGATTAGTGAGAAATTAAGCTTCTTGTGTAGAACCAAAATCAAGCTTTCCAATCCAGAAAAGGTTTGGAGTCCATTATATGTTAATTAAAATTTAAATTAAAACAAGATTATATATATATATATAAAACAAAAATCATTTATATTAATAACATATAAATTTGAAACGATAGTAGGTTTGTGATTTTTTTAGTAACACGATACATTAAAATAGTAATCTGTTTATATATTATAGTTTGAAAATAACGGTGGTGTTTACTATAACTATTTAATTTATCCACTTGTTAACACGGTTATATATCCCGTCAACTTGGTTACAACTGCAAACTTGAAAGCGCGTTTATGGTTGTTAGGTCTCGAGTTCGAGTCCCGTGCTTGCTATTACTTCCACATTCCCCCCCTCCCCCCATTCTTTTGTTTTTTTATTTTATTTTGTAGCAGCACTTTTAGTATTTGTATATAACAAGATTAATAATTGTACGTATTTAAACTATTAAGTATTATTATAAAAATGTTATAAAACTTTTGCTTAAATTGCATTTGTATTTGTTAATTCTGACAAAATGTTGTATTTATTAGTAACAGATTAGTAAGAATTTAAGCTTTCGGTTTAGAACGTAACCGGTTTAGTTACATTAATTGCCATGCAATTGATATACTCTCTCGGTCCCTAGTACTCTTTTACCATACATTACAAAAACCTTTTAAAAATACTGCATATTTGTTGTTCTAACCCATCAATTATAACTATCTCAAAGTACTTTTTCTCATTAAATATGTCATATTCATTTTAACAAGTTATAACATAATCTTTCAATAGTGCAAAACATTCGTAACATCTTTTAACACGTGACTATAAGTTTATAAACAAAAGATATAATTGTCATAGGTTTATGCTGCGATATTTTAAAACACAATTCTAATGAATGAATGAATTAAAGTACATAATTAATGAATAAGTTATTGTAAGGCCTATTAAAAGATTCTTTATACTAACGATAAGTTCAAAATAAGTAATTGTTTTTATAAAAAAGTACCACGTAGTTAAACGTGTGAAAATCACTACAAGTTGAAAAGTAGAAATTTGGCTTATGGATGTTCTTTTACATATATTAATAGATTAAAATTGAAAATAAAACAAATTATATAATAAAAAATATCAATTATATTAATAACAAAAAAAGGTTTAAACGATTGTAAGTTTGTTATTTTTTTAGTAACACGATACATTTAAAAAGTAAACAGGACCTATATTATAATTTGCAAATAACGGTTGTGTTTACTACAACTACTTAATGTATCCACTTGTTAACACGGTTGAATGTCCCGTTGGCGGGCGCGGATGTGTCGTTGTGCACCGCACCCGGCCAAAGATAAAATTTCTCCTACTCTCTTTTACACTAAGCTAGTATAATGGAAGTAGGGGTCGTATCCACAGGGAAACAGAGACGAGCTTTATATTTAGCGTGAATCAATACCTAGATGACTCTAAGGACCGAGTAACCAATTCAGGGGGTTTTCAAGTAGATTATAAACAAACTAAAATTAACTAGCAAATAAATAAAATGAGAAATCAATATGGAAATATCTTGAATCTGATTAACATCCACTTCAATTCATTATCGATCATTGAACCTCAACTCTAATTATTTCCATAATTATCTATTGTTGAGAATTAATCTCGTGTTCTCCTTATTCTTAGTTGAATAGCACGATCAGCGTGACTATAAAACCCTAACTAAAGGATAACCTAGTCCGATCAGCGTCTAAGTTCAATCCAATAGCCGCAATAAACTCAGAGAACCAATAGACCTGCTAATGTCATACACGCGATAAACATTCAACAGTTGATTCAATTTCCCCAAGAAATAACCAAGACGATCAGCATCTAAGTTACTCCCTAGTTTGCTACAAATTGATAAAAGAATAAAACAATCCGATTCTATTCTTAAATCTAGCATTAGATTAATTACACAATCAAACTAGTAACGTTCCTAGCATAATCATGCAAAAATCATAGAACACAATCATAGAAATTAAACCATAATCAAAGAAACTAAATAGAGAGGAAATGTCTCACAATAATGCTTGAAGCTTACTTCATATTAATCTCGTTCAAGAACAGTTCAAGCTACAATCGGCATAGCATAAGCCAATTCCATAATTGAAATCTCTAAAAACTAAACTAGAAAATAAAAACTAAAAAGAGAAGATAAGAAGAGAAGAATGGAGTGTTGGAGATTCTCTCTCCTTAAGTGTGCTACCCCCTAGGTCCAAAAATCAAGTTTAGTATTTATACTAAAGCTCAAAAATCAGCCGACAATTACACCGACCTAGGGGTCGCGAGGTGCGAGATTTATCGCGAGTCGCGAAGAGTACTCTGTCATCCGCGCACAAAATGGACGGGCAATGGTCGCGAGTCGCGTCATGCCTCGCGAGTCGCGAAGGCTTGGTGCTCGCGAGGTGCGAGGATTCTCGCGAGTCGCGAGATACTGGGCTTCGAGCTGGGCGATGAGCGCTGCTTCAAGCACGTGCTGGGCTGGCATGGGTCGCGAGGTACGAGCATGCTCGCGTGGTGCGACCAGCCTTTGTCCTGCTTGCTGCGAGCATACGCGAGAGCTGGGCGACGATGCTGCTGGGCGATGAGCTGCTGGGCGATGAGCTGCTGCCGAGCTTGCGGTGCTGCTGAGCTTGCTTAGGCTTGCGGTGGAACTTGGTTGTTGTTGGTGAGATGCAATGGTACAATGTTGTTGAGCCTCTCGAACACTTCCAAGTATATCGCTCAAACCCATTTTACCATAAAAGCTCGGAACATAAGACGTTAACACCATTTTAACTCACAAAACTCCGAACTTCCGCTAAGGATAATATATATGCAAACATTAACAAGTATAAACGAACTCCTTAGCAAAGTGCACCCAAAATGACGTAAATACAACGTGTAACTTGGGCGTATCACCCGTCAAATTGTTTACAACTGCAAACATGAAAGCGCGTTTCCGGCTATTAGGTCTCGAGTTCGAATCCCATGCTTGCTATTACTTCCACATCCCCCCCTTCTTTTGTTTTTATTTTTATTTTGTAGTAGCACTCTTTACTTTGTAACTTGTAACATTTTTCCCCCATTAAAATGATTTTTTTTGTATCATGAAGAAATATTAAATTTGTACTTGTAACTTATTACCAACATTTGTTTACATAAACTACAAAGTCAAGTCATTATGTCGTTTAAAATTTCATTAAAGATCAATTTGCTAGTAACAAGGATTTTTTACCAAAGCTAAAAAAATTGATTAGAACAACCACATAAGTAATGGGTGTTATGATATTAATTGCATTTTAAAGGGTATCCAAATCAAATTTGTAAATACCTTTATACGATATTAATTGTATTTTAAAGGGTGTTATGAGTCCTTATTTATGTCTTAGGTGGATGGCAAAGATAAAAGCATCCCAACTGATGAAGGAGAAGTTCCTGGTTCATCAGAATAGGGTGATGGGCGTGAAGATACTGGTAAAGCCATGCAGGTTCGAAGTTTAGTAACAAGATACATTTAAATAGTAACCAGGACCTATATTATAGTTTGCAAATAACGGTGTTGTTTACTATAACAACTTAATGTATCCACTTGTTAACACAGTCGAATATCCCGTCAACTTGGTTACAACTGCAAACATGAAAGCGTGTTTCTGGCTGTGAGGTCTCGAGTTCGAATCCCATGCTTGCTATTATTACTTCCACATTTCCTCCCCCTCCCCCATTCTTTTGTTTTTTTTTTTAATTTGTAGTAACCCTTTTTAATTTGTAACTTGTAACATTTTTGCCCTTTATATATATTGTTGGAAACGGGTCCCTAAATTGTAGAGACATATTTACCGAAATTTGCATCTTGATATTATTGGAATTTTTGCCCTTTATATATTGTTGGAAACTAATTTAAATTGTCGGAATTTTTTTCTATCAACCGTACAAAACGTCGGCCATCACAAGAACTTAATTTGGGACAAAGGGGAGAAGGCAAGATATAAATTGTTGGCATGGTTGTTGGTTTAACTAAAAAGAATAAATAGGAAAAAAAATAATGATTATTATGAACCATAGCTATTGAAAAGTTGAGAACTAAATAAAGTGAGAGAAAAAGTTGAAGATGGGAGAAGTTTAATTAGAAGAAAAGCATAACCTTCCAAAACTTTTTTTAATAATTTACTTTCCACTTTTTCAAAGGTGGGGCTCATCGAAAATGGGGGTCCTGAGCCGTCGCTCAGGTTGCTCCCCCTAATAGCCGGCTCTGAATGAAAATACTAAAATTAATACAAATATTAATCAAATATTTATGTTAATGATAACTTTATATTTAAAAGATCAATTGAAGTGTCTAATAATAATCTAATGTTTAATATCCAGGAAAGGTTTGGAGTCCATTATATGATAATTAAAATTGAAATTAAAACAGATTATATATATAAAAAAACCAATTATATTAATAACGTATTAATTTGAAACCGGTGTAAGTTTGTGATTTGTTTAGTAATATAACACTATACATTTAAATAGTAACCATGACCTATATTATAGTTTGCAAATAACATTCGATTTTTACTATAACTACTTAATGTATCCACTTAAGGAGGTAACCTCGTGATATATTTTTTCTAGTCGTTATTTCAAATGACACTTATATGTTTTACAATATTTTGGTAACAACCAGGTTTTTCGTAGATTATTTTCCAATATTAATCAATTCGTTACTATAATATAGGTTTGGATTACTATCGAAATTTTTAGTGTTACTAAAAACATTACCAACTTATAGAGGAAATTCGATGTTCACATTAAGTTGAGAAATGTTTGTTTATCTTTGATGTTTGAATATATGAAGGAAATTATAAGAAAAACGTTTGGTTCAACGGGGGGGAGGTGGCAATTACAACATCATAACCATGATGTTGCTGGTGGTAGCAACAATGTCCACGTGAGTCTACATCAAGTTTCCAATGCATCCAGGTTTATGACAGAGAGCGTTGCTGGTTCGCCACGACTCTTTGCAAATGAAGAAGAACAATTTATATATAGTCCAAGTTGTTCAATTCCTACAAACCCAAACCCAAATTGGTTACGTAGTACTCAGTAATTGATCTCATAAGTATTAGTTGACACTTGAACTTTTCAGAGTTGATTTGTAAACTTTATTTAGCTTTGGTTTTGAAAGGGTCTCGATGTTTTTATTTTAATGTAATGGTATGAACGTTTATGTCACCACCTATAACAGTGAAGGTAATGTTTAGTGTTGTGTGACGTTATTTTTTTTTTAAATTACAAAATTTATTCAATCGTCATATTATTAAATCTATTTTTTCATTGGTCGAAATAACATCTTTTTTAAGTGGCGTACTAAAAACACTTGACAAATCCTCTTTTATACATACATATATATTAGATTTGGGACGCTTAAGAGCATTATTAAATTATTATGCTTCATCACTCCAAGTTATACGTATACTTATACGTGTACGTTACTAATTAAAATAACATTGTGCTTACGTGTTTTATTGTATCTATGTATAGGCCAATTAAACAACATAATTCAAAAATTCAATTTTTACTAGTTTTTAAGTTGCTAAAACCAGATTTTTACAACTTGTTGTTGGAAAAGACTAAAGTGCTACTATGAATTTTAAAAAGACTAATGTGTTACTACAAATGTTAAAAAAAAATCATTTTAATGGGGATTAAAATTTGGGATGCATGGGATTCGAACTCGGGACCTCATAGCCATAAACGCGTTTTCATTGTAGTTGTAGTAACCAAGATTGCGGGATATTCACCATGTCAAGAAGTGGAGACATTAAGTAATTATACTATACACCGTCTTTTTTTGCAAACTATAATATAGGTTTGTATTACTATTAAAATGTTTATTGTTACTAAAAAAATTGCAAACTTATAGTCGTTTGAAACTGTTTTGTTATTAATATAATTGATTTTTTTTAAAAAATAATATGTTATACTTTTAATTTTTATTATCATATAATGGACTTCAAACGTTACCTGGACTGAAAAGCTTGCTGTTTGATTCCAAACCAGAATCTTAAATTCTTCTTGAACTGCTACTAATATATATAATATTTTGTCAAAATTAACAAATACAAATGCAAGGACATATAGTTAGGAATTAGGATACAAACATATTTGTTTTGTTACTAAATTAATATCACCCCTAATATATTACAGCTCAAAACATGTTCTTATCGGGGTTCTATGTTGAATGTCTTCTTTACAAACGAACTAAGGGACTGTTGAATGTCTTCTTTACAAACCAACTAAGGGGACTGAAAAGGCTGTTCAATACGAGTACGGAGTGTATTAGTTTAATTAGTGCATTTTATTAACAAAACAAAAAAATAAAAAAAAAAACTTCGCCGGAAAAATTCCCACCGTTAATGGCTTCCATGTTTCGGTTGTCTTCTCCGACCATTTATATTAATGCATCGGGGTGAAAGTTCGGTGTACGGTTTGGGTTTGGGCCTAATCCAATACGATCCGAACAAAATTTGGATTTCAATTTTCCAATCCGAATCCAAACCAATTAGAGTTTGAATCCAATCCAATCCAATCCAATCCGAATTTTCAAATTTTAGATTGGATACGATTCGAAAATCCGATTTTTTAAAACTATGTTTTTCAATGAAATAAATTAGGTGCGACAAGCCGACAACAACAACCCAATAGATTTACAATTTACAAATTCATAATTCATTACAAACCCCATAGACCATTATTAAACTAATAACAAACCCATATGCAATAATTCATTACAACCAAACGTAACGGAATACATAAGGTTCAGTCCAACAACAAAGAATACAGCAGGTTCGATTCAACAACAAAGAATACAACAGCAACACTTAAGCACTGGGCTTTTTTTAAAAAAATAAATCAGTTAAGCACTTAAGCCCAATCCAGAATACATAATACAAGGCATATTACTATTCAGTTATATTGGATTTTCGGATCCAATTATCCTCAATCCAATCCGAAAATCCATTTTTTTCAAAAAATATCAATCCGAATCCAATCCGAACACAGTTCAAACCCGATCCGAATTACTAATTCGGATTGGATTGGATTTCGATTTTTATCCGAATAACTTTCACCCCTATTAATGCATGGAACAACCTTTTGTTTTTTTAAATTGCAAAGAGGTGGGAGTATTATTTAATGAAATAATTGTGGCGCCAAAATAATTTTTCTCTCTCTCCGTATTTTGTGGCGCAATAATTTCCCCCCAAAACATGTATGTGGCGCAATAATATTCCCGCCATTGTTCCCTCTCTTTTTTTTGGCTAGTAGTGACGTGACAACTTCCCATTAAAAGTGTATGTATATATGGCCTACATACACCAAGTGTATGTGTAGCATCTCTCTCCTATCTTGATCTATTTCTTTTTATGCATTCAATTGAATATGGCAACAAAGAGTCTTCTAGAGTTATACTTGAGTCCTAGCATCTTCTCTTAGTGTTCATGTCCTTCACCATCCCGTCGTCTTTATTCTTATTTATTTCCGATTTTAGTAACCCAGTGTGTTAATTTCTCATCTCTTTTTCCTTTTTCTCCTTATTCTACTTCCCTTAGGCTCTGTTTGTTTGGAGGAAAAAAAATTCAGGATGATGATTTTCCCCATTTTAAGTTGATTGGTTTGGACAAGAGATTTAAAAAAAAAGAAAACTAAGGTGAAAAAGAGTTTTTTTTTATCTCTTTGTAAATATCATCCTCCAAAATTTGAAGAAACATTTTCTTCTACTCTCTCATTCCCAACATTTGGCTTAATTAGTGTATGTGTGGCCCACATACACCCAGTGTATGTGTAGCCTTTGCGTATTTTCTACACATTTGTCATATACTCCATACTTTACTCATACAAGCAAAACGCAAGATGTGCAAAAAAATATATGATAGGGAGCACCATAAAGGCCTTGAATAAACTAAGCCTTAAAAACAGAAGGTATTTAGTTTTGGCTTAAGTTTGAATGAGAAAGAGAATGCAAATTTGTATGGGCCTAAATCCGCAAAAAGTGAAGCATAAACACGTATGCATGAATTTTTTAAAGAATTTGGCAAGAAGTACTGCAATTAGAGGAAGAAAACTATAAAAGCTCATCCCAAACTTTGGTTGTTTTTTTTTGGTTTTTGAGGAGAGAGAAAATTTCGCCAAACTTTTGTTTCAACAAAACGCTTTCAATACCTCATTTTTAATGCTACCCACCTCCTATATTTAGCTAATTTCATCTTCCCCTCTTTCTCACCTTCTTTCTCATTACCCAGAAATTTTTTCCAAATACCCAGAAAATTAATTTTATTTCTGTAAAGAACAATCTGAGACTGTTGATTCACTGACCGTTATTTTCATCTTAGTGGCAGGATCAACAGTCTCATAAATAATCATCTAAACTTTATTTGGAACAACCATTTTAATTTGGTAAGCTTTCATTTCATCTCTTTTTCAATTTTTACGTAATTAAATCAAAGAGGTTTCGCAATTATGCATGCATGTTTTATTTTTTGTGCATGAATATGTTATAATAGATTTTTTTGTACGAAGGGTGAAAATATTGTATTGAGCATTATCTCTTGTTCTTATTATCTCTTGTTCTTATTGTTTTTTAAAACCTTTTTTGTAGGATCAAATGTGAAATTTAAATTCATATTGAAATTTCTCATGTTGTTGATTTAATTATTGTGAAGGTCAATGTTGGTTAAAGATGTTACATTGTATGATAAAGTTATTCTAATACATAGAGTTGGAAGTTTTAATTTTTCTTGGAAATGTTGCTAACATAACAACCTCGTAAAACCCTTTTGGTTTATGGTGGGAAATTAGTTACCCATACATTAATTTTCTATGATCATGATGGAATGCTTGTGTGTTGCTTGTTTGTGCTAATTGTTTAAAGAGGAGAAAATGTTTTCTTTTTAGGAAGAATAAACTTGCAAAGTGAACCATTACTATTTTTTATATCAATTGAACTTGAATTCCCTTCTTATCACCATCACACTAGTGTAATTTATAGGCAATAATAGTTAGTTCGTTACCATATAGGAAAAAAAAACAGAAAAAAATAGGTTCTTTATATTCTACCCATCTACTTTAGCACAATACCAAGGAGTAGAGGGAAAACCGACCAACTACGTGCGGTATTCTATACTTCGGAAAAGATAAGGTAATATGTGTTAAGGTGTTAATCCATATGTGAGCTTGTCCCATATTGAAGAAAAAGAGAGATTATGACCAACATATAAGCTTAATGGGCTATTCCTCCTATTACCAATTGGTTTTATGATGAAAACCTACCAACCTTATATGTGGTCAAAAAACAAAAGCTTATTGGAAAAGGAAAAAAGTGGAAGTGGATAGAACAAAAAGAATACGAATGTATTTGAATATATAAAATGGGTAGAACAAAATGAAGCATGAGAAGTAGTCTAAGTAGTTGTGCTTTGAGACGATCGATAAGGTTGATATAGTATCATACTCTTATGATGTTACTATTGAAGTTAACCAAGATGTTCTAAAGAGAACTATAGATCACTAAGGAAAATCTCATTGGATTGAACCCCTTGAATTCTTAGAATAATGATTGTATACATTAATCAAGAAGTAAACTAACAAATGTATGGATGCTAATCTGAGAAACAAGTTTGTTAGCTGAGTTCATCCCATGTAAAGAGAGCTTACACAATATTTTCTCATGTTGATTTCTAGTTTTATGTGATGAATTTCGTGAACTTTGGCGAAGAACCAATTGGTTAGATCAAGTGATGGAACATCAAATTGAGAGTGAAATAAGTGACAAAAACATTAAAGAAGACGATGAACAATCTATTCCAGAAGACAGGCTAAGATCTTCCTCCTCTGTTTCTTCAGTGTCAGACATTGAATCAGCAATAACTGATTTTTCTTATGAAGATTCATCTCAAATAGATAGAAACGAAAATGGTAAGTTCACAATTCCTATCTAATGATCATGGCATATTCAAGATAACATGATTTAGCAATGATGGGATGTCCTTCTTCCAGGTAGCTTATCTATTGATCGTGAGCAATGTGATGCTCCAGATCAGACACACTTGGATGACGCATCAGAACTAAAATCCCCACCTATCCAAGTAATGGAGCGGCCTGCTGATACTTCTGATTACAGAATTCCTTCATACGTGTTCGCCACAAATAAACCAAATAATCCAGAATGGAGTACGGCTTCCAATGAGTCGTTATTTAGTATTTATACCGGGAATATGAGTTTCACTCGAGATCAGTTTAGTTGGTTGCTAGATCCTGAACTGGTTGGTGCTTACGGGCCAGGTGATATTCGTAAATCAGGGGAACTCCCTCCACCTTCACCAAGACAAGTGAAAAAATCAGAACCAAAAACTGTAGATTTACATAAAGAGGAGCAAATGTCGACTACATCCCAGGAGACGCTTAAATCAGGTGAAGAAATAATAGCTGCTCATTTTAAGACATTGCCTGTAACTCCGCCTCCGTCTCAAGGAACAAATACAGCACGTGTTGATGAAGCCACTGATTTGGGTGTTGGGATGATGAAAAAAGACGATCTAGTTTGGGAGACGAAAGAAAAAATATCTTCAGCTTCAGATGATATACATCTTTCAAACTCATGTATATCACACCATTCAGATGCAAGTGGCCAGTCTTTTGCATTTCCAGTGTAAGTTAACAAACTATGTTGTTCTTTTTACTCATTCATTTTAGTCCTGTCATAAATTTGGCCTTGCATATTCTGGTGCTCATAACATATTATAGTTTAAAACTTGTACGGTTATACGGCCTATTCAATTGGAATTGGTTCAGCAACGTCTGCCAGGTTCATAATCTATTAATGATTCAATATACTGACATTTTTGGTTGAATATACTGTAAATAGAGAAGGCGTTCCAAACTGTTATGAACTGAAAATTTCTCGTTTGCATACGGCATACGCATGTGTAAGACAGTAAGAGTAGAGTTTTACACATAGTACAACAAGAATCATTTTGAGGCACCTGGCACCCTTATCATATCCGTGTGTTAAGTTGACTTGCACCCTTTTTATTATGGTAAATAGATGATATGGATGCTAGTGGTTTGGATGAATTACAGGCTTGCAGAAATTGGAAGAGATAAATCAGTAAATTCAGGGCACAGTCATGTACGAGCGAATCAACGAAAGAACTCGGTTGTGGTAACAGATCAAGAGGCAGCCAAGTCTCCCAAGTCTCCAAAGTCTGCCAAAGCGACAACTGAAGTAGCGCCTACATATTGTTCATGGTTTTCTTCTTGCTTTTCTTGTTGTTCATGCTGTTGAGACAGTAACTCAAGGAAACATACATGAGGTAGGCAGGTAGCATAAGGAGTAATTTTCATTAGTGTACTTTAGTCATCCCTTCTCACCACCCTGAATTCTTCTTATTTTTCTTTTAAGTTTCACTAACCATTCATGTAGAGTTTTTCGTATTAGAGTTTTCAGTCAATTTATGTTTAAATATATTGTTCACCCTATTTTCTGTAAGTATCATAGGCTCATAGCCCTAGTCATGTAGCTGCATAAAATATTTTTTTCGATTAATCGGCATTATATTACCATTATGATTAGTTAAAACATATGGCAATTTGTCCCTATATGCATCTTAACTACCACTCCTAGTTGTGTAGATATTTGGAGAGAGTTTTGGACCAATAACAAATTCACATCAGTTCCTATACCAAAATCAAATGATAGTAACGGAATAACTCATCAATTTTATAAATTAATTAATCTCCATCTTTTTTTTTTCAATGTAGGGATAACTCATATGAATTTTCAATGTAGTAAGATTGGTAACTCAATTTGAAATTGTCGTTATAATTTAATTTGTTATTGTCACCATGAACGTGCAAGTTGTATAGTTTTCGACGTTTGGATTGTATAGCGATTATGTAATTCATAGATTTGTTATACATTAATCTTTATTCTTTCACTATTTAAAATTTTTCATGCATAGTACTACAATATCCCCTTATTTCATGGTTTGAGATCTCCTTAACCCCCTCCCCCCAAAATAAATAGTGAAGAATTCCATGAATCTAGTACGAGTTTAGATCCTCGGGAATGCTCGATTAGACTATGAAGAATTGAGGATGATATCACAAGAAAATGACTCTGTTTGAGCTAATGAGTCGAGAACCTCACAAAATCTAATAGGCATTAGGTTTTATAGTCTTAGTCCTTATGGTGTGTTTTATTCAACTTTATTTTACTTGTTTTCAAAAAAGAATAAAGAAAAGTTCAGCAACTTAAATTTAGTTTAGAAGAGTTAATAAACTTTAAAAAAAATTCAAAAAAGTTTTGAAAAATTAAGACGAGTTCATAAAATAATAAGCTGAATCTATAGACCAAACCTTCCTTTCATCCAGATGCTTAGTCCAACAAAGGTTGGGTCAGCAAATAACACCCATCCTTGCTCTCCCATGCTTGCCTTTTTTTTATAGAGGAAACGCGAGAAACCGTTTTATTAAGCTAAATCAAGTTCCACCAAAAATAAGATACTTTGTGGAAAAAAGTTCATACATACTACTTTAGAATTAAAATTTACGTTCCACCTTGCCATTAGATGTGCAACGGTGTTTCCCGCTCTCATAACATGACAACAAGAAAAAGCACTAAATACCTCACTATGAGTGATTACATCCGAGAGTAAAGAGTAAATAGGAGCATAACCCAGTTGTTTACCGCGAAGGATTGAGATAACTGACCTTGCATCCACTTCCAAACACACTTTTGTGAAGCCAAATCTTCGAGCTATCATCACTCCATAGCGTGCTGCAGCAGCTTCGGCCATTCGAGCATCCCACGCGACATTCAGACGTGTTGCAGCTGTCACCAACAAACACCCCTGCCAATCTCGTATGATAACACCGCCAAGACCTACCACTCTATTAACACCCACATGCGCATCAATATTAACTTTAACCCAGCCTTGCTCGGGTTTCTTCCACGTCGGTGCAGATGGTATAGCTTGATAAGCACTCACCTGTATGTGTGTTTTCTTAGAGCATTCACGAGTATCCTCCACTAGCTTACATAAACCAGCAGCAATGTGTACCGAGGACGGGGAGGAGGCCTCGAACACTTCTTTGTTTCGACAATTCCACGAGGCCCATGTGAGTGTAGTAAACAACCTGAATTCATCACTATTCGCCTTACCTGCCATCCACATAAATAACTCAGCAAAAGATGTTTTGGGAGATCCCTTAATGTGCAAACCAAAGTCACTAGATTTCCAGATTTCCATAGCGTGTTTGCAAAAAAATAGAGAATGAATGATTGTATCCGCTTCACCGCAAACTGGACACATGTTATCAGGGGATATATGACGATAGAAAAGCCGTTCTTTCACCGCCAAGCTACCTTTGCAAGCTCGCCAAACAAAATGTTTCAGTTTGTTTGGACCCTCAATAGCCCAAACCTTCTTCCACAACTCTATGAATTACACAACTCGCCAACGTAAGCCTTCAATGAGCAACGCCTTTGCACCCCATATACTCCTCCAAGAAAAACTCGGATCAAACCCCCTATACGCACTTAAGAAATCTGACTTTTTTAAAATACCGAGCCTTAAGTACGTTATGAAGAAGGGAGTTCGAATCATCATATAATCTCCAACATTGCTTTGCAAGCATTGCTTCTTTGAAACATTTAAGGTCTCTAAACCCATAGTGATTCCCAATTGTGCCAATGGAGTTTACGTTCGGACCCAGTTGCTCCCCACCAAAACTTTGCTAACATTGTGTGAATTTCATCCAGTAAACCATCAGGTATACGGAAAATACTCATCATATAGGTTGGAATTGCTTGAGCCACTGCTTTTATGAGAACTTCCTTCCCGGGGCGAGACAACAATTTTTCTTTCCAACCATTCAACTTTTTCCAGATTCTTTCTTTCAAGCCTGCAAACACACTTTTTTTAGAACGCCCAATGATTGTCGGAAGGCCCAAATATCTCTCATGCTTAGCAACTTCTCTCACCCCAGCGTCTCCACAATATCCTTTCGCCTATCAACATACACCTTTTTGCTAAAAGCCACTTCAGTTTGCTTAAATTAACTTTTTGACCGGAAGCTCTCTCATGTTTACTGATAATATCAGCAACCTTAGAGCATTCCTGCAAATTGGCTCTAGCAAACAAAATATTGTCATCTGCAAAAAAGAGATGAGATATTCTCGGGGGCCCTCTACAAATTTTCACACCATGAATCTCATTCTCTCTTGCTGCTTTGTTGAGCAACATAGAAAAAGCATCAGCATAGAGTAAAAATAGATAAGGGGAGATGGGGTCACCTTGTCGAAGGCCTCGTCCCGGTATAACATGACCATACACTTGGTTATTGAACTTGTAAGAGAAGGACACACTTTGTAAACATCACATTATTTTTTGTATCCACTAAACATTTGAACCCAAATTTCATCATTACATGCTCCAAAAAACTCCACTCCACTCTCTCATATGCCTTACTCATGTCAAGTTTCAGTGCAACTGTACCATCCCTGCCTTCACCCTTCCGCTTCATATAATGAAAGATCTCAAAAGCAATAAGGGCATTGTCTGTGATCAATCCTTTCAGAACAAAAGCACTTTGATTAATGAATATTAATTCACCAAGGCACTTCTTCAATTTATTCGCCAGAGTTTTTGAAACAATTTTATACAACACATTACACAAACTGATAGGTCGAAACTCTGACATATATTTCGATTCCGCGTACTTTGGGATAAGAACAATACATGTCTGATTCACATCATTCAACTCAACCTCACCTCTCCACCAACGTTGCACAAAACATATAACATCAGGGCCAACAATATGCCTGAATTTTTGAAAAAATAAAGCATGCATACCATCTGTTCCCGGGGCTTTGTTTGGGTGCATCTGAAACAACGCTGCTCTAATCTCTTCCCCATTCGGCTCTTCCAACAACATCTTATTCATCTCATCCGTAACCAAGGGCTCAATTCCGATCGTGACCTCCTCGAATCCATTTGGGCTATCGGTAGCAAAAAGCTTCTCGAAATAAGTAGAGATGATACCTTCCACCCCATCTTTTGAAGGTATCCATACTCCATCATCATTGAACAAGCCTTTGATCTCATTCCGTTTTTCGTCTCTGGCTAGCTTTGTGATGAAAATAAGATGTATTTTTATCACCATCACGTAACTCATTCGCCCTCGCCCTCGAATGCCAGTATGACTCCTTTAATCTGTGAAGCTCCTCTAACTCCATTGCTACATTGTGACACTGTTCAAGAATAATGCCATTAGGGGTTTTTCTTGAAGTTGGTGGAGCTTTCTTTCCGCCTCAAGAATCCGTTTTTGGATGTCCCCGAAAGTGAGTTGGGCCTATCTTGTGAGTGAAGCCGCCACCCCTACAACCCGTGAATTAATGTCATCAGCAACCCTATCCTTCCACGCACTAGCAACCACTTGTTCACACTCGTTTTTGGACAACCAAAGAGCTTAAAAACGGAACAACTTCCCCTTCTTGTATCTCGTTTTATCCTTGCCAAATTTCAGCAAAATCGGTGCATGATCCGATTTATATATGGGAAAATGAATTACTTCCAAATAGGGGAACATCGTACACCAACCGTTATTAGCAAGAGAACGGTCCAATCTTTCTTTTACAAGAGTCTCCACCGTATTTCCCCGTTGCCAAGTGAAGATGTTATCTTTAAAACCCAAGTCCATCAACTCACATTCATCAATGGCACTACGAAAAGCATCCATTTGTCTCTCCCCTCTTATAGCTCCCCCTGTCTTCTCGTTCATACTTGTGATCTCATTTAAGTCACCAAAAACAACAGTAGGAACATCTCTCTCTTCACATAATCATTGCATCATTTGCCAAGTTTGGTGTTAACACCAATTGCACGCCACACTACGACATCATCATCATCACAAACATCTACAACAAAGTGGTGAGTAGAAAAAGATCGAACAACTACGTTAACATCTTTCCACCAAAAACCCATGCCCCCAGACAAACCTACACTATCTAAACAAATACCATTATCAAAACCACATCTTCTTCGCACCTTCTCCAAAGCTTGCTTGTCTATCATAGTTTCCATGAGAAACACAATGTTTGGCCTATCTCTCCAACACCAATCCCGGAGAGTATTTACTGTACGAGGGTTGCCAAGCTCTCGACAGTTCCAACTTAGGATTTTCATTGTTCTTCGCGGGGTTGGTTGTTACCAACCTCCGCTACTTTGAACGAGACATAACTCTCATCTATTAAATCATCACTACGTAGTATTTTTTCCACCACACCACCATCTCCCATAAGCTCTGTCATTCCCCTATCACACTCCTTTCGTTTTTCTCCTCTCACCCCCACATTCTCTTCGACCACTCCAACATTAACTATCGAGGCTGCAGGACTCCCAGCCTTAGATTTCCTTCGAACTATTTTTTTTAATTCTCCCTCCAGTAGGTGTAGCACACCCCATAGAGATAGTCAGCTGGGTTTCATTCTTCTTCAAGTTCGAATTCTCTTCACCCTATACTCCAACGCCTACCAGCCCCATGTTTTCTCCCAGGTCCCCCCACTCCCAATCTCCCTCTCGTACTTTTTTGAACACCCTTTAAGCACCCTCACTCCCTTTTGTCCTCCATTAAGCCCACCTCCATTGTTTTCCCCAACCACCTCCTCCTCCACACTACCCGTTTCACTTTGATTTTGATCCTCATGAGCTTTATTTTTTCCATTCGAGTTCAAAGAGTGCGTCGAGTCCTTCCTCACAAACAATTGTTTTTTCCCCTTTAACATCACTGCTTCTTCGGCCAGATATTGTGTAAGGCCTTTACGAGGCGATGCCTTTAACCACATACCCCATCCCAACTCCTTCTCCCCCTCGTCATCAGTAGCTAGTTGGCAGTCCTTCTCATGATGTCCCATACATCCACACAAGAAGCAAAAAAAGGGGAGTCTTTCGTACTTATATTCAATAGTCACAATACTATTATTCTTATTTTTAATTTTCTGGAATCGCCTTAAAGGCTTATTGATGTCCATCATCAATCTAACCCTACAAAATTTCTCCAATCCAAGTTCATCATTTTCTACCTCCATCACTGCCCCCAACGAGGACGCTATGATTTTAATATCCTTTGAAGATCGACAATTAAAAGACGGATTATGAATACGTAGCCAAAATGGCGAATATGCAAGCGAAACTTGTGCAGGTTGTTCATCACCTGTCATCTCGTTCAACACAAGTAAATGTTGATCAAAACACCATGGTCGTCCTGTGAGCACCTTCTCTTTATCTTTCCAATGAAAGAATTGGAAGACAAACAAATTGGTTTCAATGGCTTTAATGATCACCTTCTTTTGAACGCCCCATGATTGAGTTATAGTGCGTTTAAAAGCCTCGGTATTGAAATCCCTATTTGTCAATAGTTTTCCTACTAATCTTAATGAGAGTTTGTCATCCATCTCAGTAGTAACATCACTCCCAAGATCAATGATTGTGTTTTCCTCCTCTGTAATTTACAATTTGGCACATTTTTCGATTAATTCCTCCGCCATATCGACAACGGAGAAAATCCTAGAAGGGGGTGCGAGCCTCTTTTCAAGGGAGAGAAAAATCCTATCTTTCAAGGGAGTTTTGGAAACTATGCCCATGCTTGCCTCAACCTACTAGAATGGTCATCACTGTTTTCACCCTCGTCCCCAAATTAAGACCACCCGATCACTAGTAGAATAATTGTTTATTGCGACGGTCATTAAGTGGCCTATTGCTGCGGTTTTGGCCGCGCAGCAATTAAGAGCACAACTACGGTTTTTTACCGCAGCAATAGAGCAACCTATTGCTGCGGTTCCTTCCCAAAACAGCAGCAATAGGTGCTTTTTTATATTAAAAAAATAGGTCTATTGCTGCGGTTTTGGGTAAAAACCGCAGCAATAGGTGCACGATTTAAAAAAAAAATAAAAAAAAAATTAAATCTACATATTGTTTTCAACATTACAATGTAACTAAAACCAAAAGTAACTAAAATAAACTAGTACAACACATTAGATTCATACATTGAGTAGAAAATCAAAAATAATGAAAATAAAAAATTACAAACTAAAACTAACCAAAACAGCAAAAGATAAACTAAGAATAAAAATCAAACATTAAAAACCAAAAACAAATGAACAAAATCTAACCACCGAAACCTTACATCAGAAAAACGAACAAAAAGTGCTTTTTACATCAGAAAAATGAACAAAAATGGAATGAACAAAAATTACATCAGAAAAATGAATAAAATTGGAATGAGTGCTTTTAACCACCGAAACCGTAAATCTCTAATTGAAACAATAAACAAAATCAATTGATTATTCAACAGATCTATAAACTCAGCTGAATAATATAAACATATTCAAACATTTCACAAAATCGAAATATGCAGATCTAAAAATAAATCAAATCTGAAAACAAAAACGCTATAATAAATCGCCAAACAAAATTCAGATCTGATCGGTGAATAAAGAACTTGAGGAGGCTTGAGTTTGACCGGCGAAATCTGACTGGTGAGGTGAGAGGGGAGGAGCGACGAAGAAGAAAGGCCGACGATCTGGCGAACGGCCAAGAAGGAATCTCGAGGAGGGGAGAGAGACGAGAATCGGCCGACGAAGGATCTGAAGGAGAGGACGATTTGAGAACTCGAGCTGCCGACGAACTGAAGCGAACGAGCGAAGGAGAACTCGAGCGGTCGACGAACTGAAGGGTCTTCGTTGCTTCTCAGCGAACCAAGAGCAACGGTGAGCCACGAACGACACGACTCGCAGCGACGCGAGGATGATTTACGGTAATGGAGCGACGGGAGGATGAGAGGAGGTCTAATTTGTCGTGGAGAGAGAGAGAGGATGGGGGAGGATGAGAGAGGTCTGATCTGTCGTGGAGAGAGAGAGGATGGAGGAGGATGTGAGAGAGAGGGTTAGAGGATATGAGAGAGGCGGTAGTGACTAATGAGTGGGAGAGGCGGAAGTTATAAAAAAACCCTAGATTTTTTTTTAGATCTAGCCTATCTATTGCTACGGTTTCCACCAAAAACCGCAGCAATAGATTAAAAAATATTTTTTAAAAAATATTTTTTAATCTATTGCTGCTGTTCTGGGTGGGAACCGCAACAATAGATCTGGTCAAACCAGTCAAACATTTTTGAAAAATCCAGAACCGCAGAAATAGATCTGGTCAGACCAGTCAAATATTTTTGAAAAATTCCCGTTGACATCTATTGCTGCGGTTTTCACAAAGAACCGCAACAATAGGTTGATTTTCGATTTTTCCTTTTCTTTTGACGTGGTTTATTGCTGCGTATGGATAAAACCGCAGCAATTCAGCCGCAGTAATAAGCAATAATTCTACTAGCTAATTGTACATAAAAATGGATAAATTTCTCGACCCGATTGATCCAATCTGCATGATTTGATTCAGATATCTGAACTGGATTCCAAAATGAATACTTAAATCTCACCTAAAACCCGAATGGACTTGACCGGATCCCAAATAAAAGTTGGCTCAACAACTCTTATAATGCTTTATTATGTCTGTATTGGGCTTTAATGTTGTATTTAGTAATAGTTTATTTGGTGTGTGGCCGGGTTTGACTTTTGTTATGCTTATGCGTGTAATTAGAAGCCCATGTACAACTTCTTAGGTTGTGTATAAGCACTGTTCTGTTTTGAATACAAAGACCAAGAGAGTTATCTTTCTCTATATGGTATCAGGCCAAGATAGCTAGGGCACGATAAGTTTGCCTCTCATGACAGAAGCAGATGCAAAATCTCTAAAACTTAATCCCTCATCACCATACTATCTTGGTTCAGGGGATGGACCAAGAAACATAATATCTACCATTATTTTTCGAGGTGATAATTACGAGGAATGGTCGAGGTCGATTCGGCTTTCTCTTATGTCTCGACGGAAATATGATTTTCTTGACGAATCACTTACAAAACCATCAAGAGAAAAAAGGACTTTTGGATTGGCGTTGCGTCCAGGCTATGCTTGTGCAATGGATTATGAATACCATTGGTATCTCGGTGAAGAAGACAATTCCATATTTTGAAGAGGTGAAACCCCTTTGGGATTTGTTAAAAAACCGTTTTAGCGTGGGTCATGGTCCACGTGTTCAAGAGATTAAAATGCTCTTGCTGAATGTCGTCAAACAAAAACCATGAGTGTGGTGGAGTATATGGGACAGTCTTTGTGGGATGATCTTGCAACTTATCAACCGATTCTTGGTTGTACTTGCGGTGGATGCAAGTGTGATATTCCCAAACAATTACAACATCGGCTAGAACGTTTTCACCAATTTTTGTATGGGATTAATGATGAATTTTATTCTAATGTTCGTACAAATCTCTTATCCTAGGATCCTTTTCCATCTCTTGATCGTGCTTATCAGACCCTTCTTCAAGCGGAGCGGACTCGTAATTCATCTCGTGTGCAGGCGGAACGTGACGATGTGATGACCCTTGCTGTTCGACCCCAAGTACAGTCTCGTGGTATGTCTCGTCATGATTATCGTGACAAGTCGAATTTATTTTGTAAGCGAAGTGGGCATGAGGTGGACAATTGCTTCACCAAAAGTGGTGTATATCCTGATTGGTGGGGAGACAGGTCTCGTGGTGGAGGCCGGGGTGCAGGCCGTGGACGCAACACAACCACTGCTGCACCATCACAACCACTTGTTGCTGCCTCTACAGGTCGTGGACGCAACACAGAGGTGAGACATGTTGCTGGCAGCAGCGTGGGACAACATGTACCTTCTTCTAATTCAAGTGTTGCACCTGATACTCCTATTCCTGGGATGACAAGTACACAATGGCATCAACTTTTGGATATGTTGGGTAATGCTAATAAATCTACAGATGATAGATTAATTGGTGAGTCTTCTCGCACTTCTTGGATCATTGACACGGGTGCTTCCAATCTTGTAACTGGTAACTTTAATTTTTTACATCTTGTGACGGATATGCCAGAATGTCCTGTTGGGCTCCCTGATGGTAAAAAGACTAGCTCTTCAAAATGTGGTCAGGTTCATTTGGCCCCTGGCTTGGTTCTTAAAAATGTGTTATATGTCCCTAAATTAAATTGCAACTTTATTTTTGTTACCCACCTTGCAGATGATATAAATTGTGTTGTACAATTCGCTAAAAATTTGTGTGTTATACAGGACCGCATTACCAAAATCGTGATTGGAGTGGGTGAACGACGGGATGGACTCTATTTTTTTCGTGATACTATCAATGTTCGTGCTTTGAGTGTTGATGGGAAGTTTCCTCCAGAGTTGTGGCACCAAAGATTGGGGCATCCGTCTAATAAAGTTGTTAGGTCCCTCCCTTTTATTACTTATTCTGGTAGTATATTCAATAAGGCTTGTATTGTTTGTCACAAAGTCAAACAAACTCGTGATCTTTTCCCCATTAGCGATAGCAAGACTACTTATTGTTTTGAAATGACACATTGTGATCTTTGGGGGCCATATAGTACACCCTCTTCTTGTGGTGCTAGATATTTTTTTACTCTTGTGGATGATTTTTCTAGAGTCGCATGGGTACTTTTGTTGATTGATAAAACTGAAGTCAATCAGATGTTCAAATCTTTTTTTGCTATGATTGGTAGACAATTTGACGCTAAAGTGAAATTTGTCCGGAGTGATAATGACACTGAATTCAATTGTATGAAGGAATATTTTGCCGATAATGGAATTTTGTTTTAGACATCTTGTATTAGTACTCCTCAGCAAAATGGTAGAGTTGAACGGAAACATCGTCACATTAATGTGGCACGAGCCTTGTGTTTTCAAGGTCATTTACCTATTTCTTTTTGGGGTGAATGTGCTTTAGCTGTTGGACATCTAATAAATCGTACTCCTCTAGTTTGCTTGGGTGGAAAACTCCTTATGAAGTGTTGTTTGGTCACCCCCCTTCCTATATTGAATTGCGTGTATTTGGTTCATTATGCTATGCTCATGACCACAGATCCAAACTTGATAAGTTTAGCAGTCGCAGTGTCATTGTATTTTTGTGGGGTACCCTCATGACAAGAAAGGTTGGAAATTATTTAATATTGACACAGGTGATTATTTTGTTTCTCGTGACGTTAAATTTTACGAGCACGAGTTTCCTTATGCTACTGTGTCATGTATGCGTGAGAATGCCAAGCAGGTTATTAGTCCCTTGGTTGGAGGTGTTGATGATGATTTGGCATGTGAATTTATTGGGTCTGATCACTTGAATCAAGGTGATCCCAAAAGCAGTGAGCATATTAGTGATGAACATGTGCCTGTTGACCATCATACTAGTGAGCAGGTGACTTTTGTTAATGATGAGGAGATTCATGGTGCAAATGCACATGATAATATAGGTGATATTAATGCACAGGTGGCGTCTCATATTAATGAAGGTGATGGTGTGGATGTTCGAAGTAGTTCTTCGGTGGTAGTAGGTGTTGGTGGAAATGTGGTGCCAAAAATAAGTGATGCAGGGGTGGAAAAGACGACAGAAGTGATGTCAAAGGGTGACCTTGGCCGTGGTTTACGTTCTAAATTGGTGTCGGTGAAGTTACGTGATTATGTTACTAATACTGTGAGAAAGATGAGTCCATCCCCATCCACCCGTTCATCTACTCCACATAAGTTCTCAGTTATGCCTTATCCTATAGCACATTTTGTGAATTGTGACCGATTTTCTCTAGGACACATAAATTTTCTTGCAGCTTTGACAACAGGTACTGAGCCCCGATCTTATAAGGAAGTTATGAAAGACCCAGGTTGGCGAGACTCAATGCAAAAGGAGATACAAGCACTAGAGATGCGACATGAAGATTTTTCCTCCCAGGAAGCGTGCTTTAGGTAGCATATGGGTTTACAAGGTGAAATATCACTCAGATGGGCGTATTGAGCGCCTTAAGTCACATTTGGTAGTGTTTGGTAATCATCAAGTTGTTGGTATTGATTATACTGACACTTTTGCTCCTGTGGCTAAAATGGTTACAGTTTGTGCTTTTCTCGCTTTTGCTGTAGCGAAAAATTGGGAGTTGCATCAGATGGACGTCCACATTGCCTTTTTGTATGGGGGCCTCTCAGAAGAAGTTTATATGAAATTGCCTCCTGGTTTTAGTGGTGGTAAACCAAACCAAGTGTGTAGATTGAGGAAATCCTTATATGGACTGAAACAGGCACCTCGGTGTTGGTTCTCAAAATTGGCAACATCTTTGAAGAAATATGGTTTTTGTTAGTCATACTCTGATTATTCTTTGTTTACTCTACATCAGGGTAAGGTTCAGATTAATGTTCTTATTTACATTGACAACTTGATCATTTCTGGTAATGATTCCACTGCTCTTACTGACTTTAAGAAATATTTGAGTACTTGTTTCATATGAAAGATCTCGGTGTGTTGAAGTAGTTTTTGGGTATAGAGGTGGCGCGTAATCAAGAGGGTATTTTCCTTTGCCAACAAAAATACACTCTTGATATTATTTTGGAAATTGGGTTCCTTGGAGCTAAACCAGTGCGTTTTCCGATGGAACAAAATCATTAGTTGGGTCTAACACCACAAGTCCATTGTTGGAGGATGTCGAGAAATATAGGTGTTTGGTGGGAAGACTTATTTATCTTGCCTTTACACGTCCAAATTTGGCTTTTTCTGTGCATATTTTGTCTCAATTTTTACATGAGCCTCGTCTTGATCATTAGGATGTCGCTTTGCGTGTAGTACGATATTTGAAGGGGAATCCTAGCCAAGGTATCCTTCTTCGCTCTGATTGTGATACACATTTATCTTGTTGGTGTGATTCAGATTGGGCAAGTTGTCCCCTTACTCTTCGCTCTGTTTCTGGTTAGTTGGTTTTTCTTGGTCGTTCCCCTATTTCATGGAAGACTAAGAAACAAGTGATTGTTTCTCATTCTTCGGCTGAGGCCAAATATCGTTCCATGGCTGCTGTCACTTGCGAGCTTAAGTGGCTAAAAGGTTTGTTGGTTGGTCTTGGTATAAGCCATCCCCGTGCTATGTCACTGTACTGTGATAGCCAATCTGCTCTTTATCTTGCTCAGAATCCTGTTTTTCATGAATGAACAAAGCACATTGAAGTTGACTGTCATTTTTTTACGGGATGCTATTTTGGATGGAACTATTAACTCCTCTCATGTGCCTACAAATTTGCAGTTGGCGGGTATTTTTACTACAACTTTGGGAAAACACCAATTTGAGTTTCTCCTTACCAAGTTGGGCATTTGCAATCTACATGCTCCAACTTGAGGGGGAGTATTGGGATGTAGGTTAATGTTGTATTTAGTAATAATTTATTTAGTGTGTGGGTTAACTTTTGTTATGCTTATGCGTGTAATTAGAAGCCCATGTACAACTTCTTATGTTGTATATAAGCATTGTTCTGTTGTGAATACAAAGACCAAGAGAGTTATCTTTCTCTACAGTCTCGGAGTCCTCTAAAAGCATATGACCTATTATTTAGAGATTGAGGGGATATATGAAAAATAAAAAATCGTTTCTCATGTATGATCTTCTTTGTTGATAAACTTGAAAAAAAATGAGATGGCATGTACATCTTGTTTGGTAGAACGGATTTGGAAGAGAAAGAAAAATGGGAAGGAGACATTTTAGTTTCCAATGTTTGGTTTAAAAATAATATTATGAGTGATAGGAAATGGAAGGAGGAGGAAGGAAAGCCTCTTTACAAAAAAAATATTTTCCTTTCCTCCCAAAACTAGTTTTGAAGCCCGTGCGTTGCACGGGGTTGTTGCTCATTTTATTTTTTTGCAAATTTTTGTTTACATTGTTGATTTTGTGTTGCTGTAAAATGAGATTTTTCAATACCATTGTATTTACATACTTCCTCCGTTCTTTTTCTATTGCAACAATTACCACTTTGACTAGTTTCATCTATTGGGAATTTGGGATCACTCTACTTTTGGGTAAAAAAAACCACTATAGTTGACAATATTTTCTTTACTTTATGTCAATAAAACCATCATTAATTACTCAAATTGCCTCATAAAGTTGTGTTTACTTTATGAAGGATTTTCTTATCCCCTACTGTAGTCTGTCTGTAGTTAATTAAAGGGGTACCTCTTTGCTAAACTACCCATTTTTTTATTTCCTTAATAAAAACCATGCCCAAACTCGTTGTTGCAGTGGATAAGAACGGAGAAATTATTTGTCATTATACTCTAATTTCTAGACTTGTTATTGCGATATATAAATTCTATATTTTTTAATGTTCAATTGAATATTGTAGCTAAGTCTATTGTCAAATGGTATCCCAATAATTGATATGACTAACAATGGCTAACACAGTTTCAACATGAAAAATGTCCGAATGATACTTTTAGAAAGTAGAGGGTAATAATTTAATAGATGCAGAAGAATAGAGAAAAACATGAGTGTCAACCACAACTTCAACTTTTAATATAGCACATAATTAAACACTAACACATATAGAATGGAAGATGGGAAAGCCAAAAAGAAGATCATAATGATAGTATCATGAATAAAATTAGTCAAATATAAAACTAATCTCTACTAATAATCGAAAATACTATTTAATAAGAGAAAAAAATATCTTTTCATCAATCATGACCATATCAAAACTTATCAAACTTCCCCCCTTTTTATGATCCGTGATCTAAATAAGTCTAAAATCGCAAACCTTGATTTCCCAATTAATTTTAGTAGAATTAAGTTCATGGATGAAAGAATAAGATATGACATATAGATATATGGAAAAGAAAACATAAATAATTACTCCTTTCTTTTTTTTTTTTTTTTATTATTTTTTTTTTTTTAAATTTTTTTAGATTTTTTTTTCCAATTTTTTTGTTTTTTTTATTTAAATTTAAAAAGGTAAGAAAAAGAGAAAAAAAAAAAAAATTTTTGGAAAAAAAAAAAAACAAATATAATAGTATTACTTTTTGGTGGAAAAAATGAGAAACAAATATAATAAGTATTTTTTTGGTGGGAGTAAAAAGAAATTAAAAATAAAAAAAAATAATGTAAAAAAAAAAAAAGAGCGGGTAGTATGTATACAATAAAATATTCTAGGAATAAAATAAATAGTCAATTGCATAATACCTCTGCAATGTCGTTGGCAAACTTTCATTTGATTCTTCATGTAATATCATCATGGTATCATATAGGTCGTTCAAAACTATAGATATGTATTTTTTATCTTTATATAACTCAATTTCAAAAGTATGATTTTGAAAGACATAATTGTTATTGTCATATATAATATGCTATTTTATAGTTGATTTTATATGTATTTAAAATAAAGAATAAATAATACGTTATTGTACATCTAAACAAATATATTTTCATAAGTTGTCAAACTATATTGTATATGTAACTTATTTCGAAGCATATTTTGAGCACTCTCAGATGGTAAAAAGAATTATAATATTGTGAATTCAAAAGTTTTATTCAATTAACATAGTATCATAATTTAGGTTGTTTATTTAAAATCAGACTGTAATCTTCACTTATACAAAACACCTTATATGTATCTATATCTATGTTGAACACTATTTTTTTTAAAAAAAATAAAAATTAAAAAGAATGACATAACATGCTTACGTGGAGCTCTCTATAATATTCTAATGTTGTTTTTCAAAATCAGACTCTAATTTTTTCATCATACAGAGCTCTATTATATGTGTAACTTTATCGCTATAGATTTTAGTTTTTGTTGTAACAACAAAGTTTTGTTAATAAATTTTGTTGCAATACTAAATTATTTTGGTTCAGTTGAGTAATAAGGCTGAAGTTTTGAAAGATAATATGTTTAATCCTGTAAATTGGACCTTCAAATGCTATAATTACATATAATACACTATACTTATAGCTATCATTATATTTATTTAAAAGAAAGACTAAATAATGCCTTACCATTCGTCTAATTAAAAATACATTATCATAAATTGTAAAGCTATATTATAAATAGATCTTACTTTGAAGCATATTTCAAACACTCTCCAATGGTACAAAAATTATAATGTTTTGAATTAGGTAGCAAAAGTTATATTCAATTTACATAATACAATAATTTAGGTTTTTTATTCAAAACGAAACTCTAAGTTTTCCCTATCCAAACCTCCTTTTATGTAATTAAATATATGTAGAACTCTATTTTTTTAAAAATATTTAAAATAGTAAAAGTTAATGACATGGCAATCCTACGTGGCGCTCTCTATTTCATAAGTTGTAGAACTATATCGTAAATGGATCTTATTTCGAAGCATATTTTGAGCACTATCCAATGGTACAAAAATTATAATATTTCGAATTACGTACCAAAAGTTATACACAATTTACATAATATAATAATTTAGGTTGTTCATTCAAATCCAAACTCTAATTTTCGCTTAACTAAAGCTCCATATATGTATTTAAATCTATTTAGAACTCTATTTTTGTAAAAAAATAAAAATAAAATTTGATGACATGGCAATCCTACATGGCGCACTCTATGACCTCGAAATCTTGTGGAGTTCCCTATGCTCTCGAAAAGTTCCTCCTTTTATATATATATATATATATATATATATATATATATATATATATATATATTGATTGGAGGAATTTGGGAGAGAAGAGAAAACTTAAACCAAACATGGGAAATTAATCTTTCGTTTCTCTTATTTTCTTTTCTTGTTCATTCCTTTCTCTTCCATTCCCTTCCTTTACTAAAAACGAACCAAATAAATTGGTAATGAAATACTACCAAATTGAGGTATATACCCCTGTGTTTTTTAAAATTCTATAATGTACCCCTAATGTTTTTTTATTCTACACTGTACCCCCGTGTTTTTTAAGTTTTCAACAAAATACCCCTAGTGTGTATTAATTAAAACGGACGTTAATGATTTTTGAATTCCCACCCAAACCTCCGTTTAGTACAATCTACTCCCACCCAAACCTCCCCATCCCTCCACCCCACCCCCCCCCCCCCTCATCTCCACCTGCAGCTCCCAACCCCCTCCCCCCTCCCCTGCCAGCCCAACCCCCTCCCCCCTCTCCTCCGTCGCAACACCCACCCCCTCCCCTTCGATTTCCCACATCCCCCCCCCCCCCTCCCCTTCGATTTCCCACGGCCCCACCCCCTCGATTTCCCATGGCAATTTGCAATGCATCGTGCGATTCGGATGGAAGAGAGAGATATGAGTGTTGATTTTGCGTTGAAAAGCGATTGAATGCGGGTTGATTTTTTAAAAAACAAGGGCGAGGGTGGTGGTGGTTGTTGTTCACACACAGTTGCGGTGCGAGAGAGGGGAAGGGGGTGGAGGGGAGAGGGTGGGGGGTTGCAGGAGAATTTAACGGTAAACGTTACGTACACTTAACGTAGGGGTACTATGTAGAAAACATTAAAAACTTAAGGGTACAGTGTAGAAGAAAAAAAAACATTAGGGGTATAACGTAGAATTTTAAAAAACACGGGGGTATAACATAGAAAAACCCAAACTTCTTTAAGAGCCATTTTTCTTTCCGCGCCCGTTTCCCATTTTTGTGCAATGTAGAGTAGTAAACCATACATTACCAATGGCCGGATAAGTTTAGGGTGTCTTTATCGTGGTCTTTATCAAGAGTCTCAAGCAGAGACTTGGCAAAGTCTTACACGGTCTGACGCGATAATGTACAACAAAAGTGAAGTGAGTCTTGGATAGAGTTTTGGTTTCCAAAACTCTGACAAAGACTCACTTTGTCTTTGCTGGCACTATTTGCCATGTCCCACCCACACAAATGCAACGGCTACTTACTTTCAACTGCAGAAATTCAACGGCACAAATTGCAACAGTTGTAAATTTTATTAATAAAAAAGGTCATAATTTGTATAATTTATTGTATAATAATTTGTAATAATGCCTATAAATAACTGTTTGTGTACAACTTTTTTTTTTACATTCTCCTATATTCTCTCATATCAATTTCCCATTTCTCTCTATCCTCTCAAAAAAAAAATTCATCTATTATATTTTTAAGGAATAATTGTTTTAAATAAGTCAACCTTTGCGTGGTCTTCCAATTTCAAGTCTAACTTTTGATTATCTCTGATTGAGTTAGGCTTGTAGGGCCATTTTCTTCTATTGAGTTTTAACTTTTTTTGTGACCTATTTAGTAGGTTACATGTGCCACGTGTCGCCATATGATTGGTTTGCTATTTTTTTTGTTTTATTTTCTCTCTACTCATCTTTCTCTTCCCTCTCCCTTAGGACCACCCCACCCCACCCCCCACCCTCCCCTCCCCGCCCCTGCACCCCCCACCAACAAGCGTCCCCCTACCCCTCCCCTCCCCTGTCCCTCCCCCCACCCCCACCGGCGGTGTCCCCCCACCCCACTCCTCCTCTCCCCCTCGCCCTGCGTTTCCACCAGCAGCACCCCCGCCCCCCCACCTCCCCCCGCCGCAACCCTCCCCCACGCGGCCCCAGCGCCTCCCCCTCCCTCACTCTCGCCGGCGCACTCGTCCCAAGTCCTCCTCCCTCACTCTCGGCAGCCGCAGTCGTAGTCCTTCAAATCGGCGCGGCGGCTTCTTCGATTCTCCGTTTGGGAATGATTTCCCCAGGCCCACCTCGACCTATGCCGCCTCTTCCGTTTCTTTACGGGGCGAAACGAGGGTGGGAGAGGGGGAGGCACGGGATTCGATTCGAAGAGGTGGGGGGGGGGAGGCGCGGCCGAAGGGGTGGGGGAGGGGAGCGATTTTCCGGCGGGGGAGGGGAGGGAGGAGGCGCGAGATTCGAAGGGAGACGGGGAGGGAGTGGTGGGGCTGGTGTTGTTGTGGGTGGGGTGGGGATGGTGTTGTTGTGCGTTAATGGATGGTTTTCAGTTTTTGGGTGGGTTAATGGGTGGGTTTTCAGTTTTGGGTGGGTTTTCAGTTTTTGGGTGGGTTAATTGGTAAACTTTTTTATTTACCAATTTCTCAGGTTACCGGTCATTTATCCTAATTAAAGTTAATGGTGCTACAAATTTGACTTGATTAGGAATAATCAAAAGTTAGACTTGAAATTGGAAGACCACGCAAATGTTGACTTAATTAAAACAATTTTTCCTATTTTTAATGGATCCAAATCAGAATTTTGATTTAAACTCCCTTATGAGTTTGTTTCAAAACAATCCTCAATTTCAGACATTTTTAGCTCAACAAAATCAATACCAAAATTCCCAAACTTCCCAAAATGTAAATTTTTCTAACCCCAATCCCACTAGTATGGGTAATGCACAAGTGCAAAATTTTACCCAATTTCTCCAAACTCCAAATAACCAATATACTCCTAGTAGTCAAAATATTGACCAACCTCCTTTTGCCCCCATTAGTATTAGGTCCAATTCCGACAACACATTTGTATATAATGCGGGTATTGAAGAGGCGAAGAATATTGATGTAACTACAACTACTCGTACTGCTGCTCGTACTACATCACGTCGCAAAGTAAGTCAGCCTAAAGAGAAAAAAGGGTTAACTTGGACGATAGAATTGAAGATGAAACACTTCTTGGTATTGCATGGATTAATACTACCAAAGATGAAGTGAATGACAATGCACAAAGAGCAGATGCATACTGGGGGAAAATTTGTGCATTCTTGAATGAAAATAGGAAAACAAATCAAGCTGAACGAGAGGTAACCCTTGCAAATAACATTGGTGAGCAATTAATAATGCACTTGAAAAGTTTACAGGGTGTTATGCCAAGTATGAAAAGAGGAGTGGGTTTAATGAAGCTTTGAAGCTCTCAGAGGCTCGTGCACTTTACCAAAGTCTCTACAATTCCAAGTTTCAATACGATCATGTGTGGAGTATTGTGTGTCAAACTAATAAGTTCAAAGCTGAACTAAAGAGCAAACGTAAGAAAGACAACGATAGTGATTCGTAAAAAAGGAACGAGATTTTTGAATCATGAGACTACACAGCAAGTGGGGAGGATGTTGAGGCTTTCGATGAAGTTGATGAGCCCCGACCAACAGGTCAACAAGCTGCAAAGAAACAACTAGCTACCTAGAGGAAGGGAAAAAGCACCCAAAGTGATCATAATGAAGCCATATCAGTTGCAAAGAATATTGAAGAGTCACGCGCACAATCAATGAGTCGTATGGTAGATTTGAAAGAGCGAGAGCTTGAAAATCAACTACTTTGTGCCGATGTCACCAAGATGGCTCCTTTGCAAAGAAAGATTCATGAGAAGAAGTTGCAAACACTTGCAAAAAAATATGGATGGAGTTTTGATGATTAGGTTGCTTACAACTTGCAAAATTTGGTTATGTTCATTAATGTTTATCTATGTTGTTTTAATATGTTGTACTATCTATGTTTCAGTTAAGCATGTTTTTATTTCATGAACTTATGTTACTTCTTAATATTAATAATAATTAATTATTTTCTTTATTAACGTTAAGTATGATAATTATTAGTAATATTATTAATAAAAATAATCAAAACAATAATGGTGAATTGATTCCAATTTCAGTGAGTTGTCACCTCCAAGTCTCTATCAGTACATGACTTGTTACCTCACATCCATCTTTTTAGTAACTTTGTCAGATATAATTGCACTATTTTTTGAATTATTGTACCAAAGATAAGTGCATTATTGTTGTAGTACTCATTATAGTGATTGAATTATTTGAATGTTGTGCATTGAATTATTAACTTCCACAACTTCTATTAAATTCTCATAGCAAACTATCCACAAATCCTCTCAAAAATTCAAAACCTCAAGTCATAGTGATGTGTCATACTTTATCCCTCCCAACACATTCGATGAATTGTACAATCAAACGTATGATTCATACATGGGGGGTGACACTTCCACAGATTTAGTAGATGATATTCT
>CANSZD010001208.1:0-102500 GCA_947648045.1 Beta corolliflora
TAATGTTTACATTTTCTATATTCAAGTTTTAGAAATAATTGTTGATCTCATTTGTCTTTATTGTTTTTATCAATAAAGAATAAATGACAACACTTTAATGTCTACATCTAGCGTGTTTAATTTTTTTTTCAAATTTACCACCTTAAAGTTCCTAACTCTCTAAAAATCAACACATTGACTCATCTCAGGTGAAGAGTCCGGCCAAGTGGGGCCTACCTAACTGTTTTACCTTTAGTTCCCCTTTTCTCCTGATGCCCCGATTTCTCATTTCCTCTTCATAAAAACCAAATTTCTGACTTCCAATCTATCTAAAAAGCCAAAATTTTAAATCAAGTTAGGGCTTATAATTTTTTGAGATACTCGACCTCAATCATATGACAATTGTAGATTACTAAGTTGCTATATGCATGATTTATGGCTCGAATTTCTTAGGTTAAGATTCTTGCTTGATTTTGGGCACTTTTTGTAAATTTGTCTTTTGTTTTTTTTTTTGGTAAATTGGGCCTAAATTGGGATATCTATGGTCTTCTTTAACTTAATAATTGTTTTGGTTCACATTCCTCTTTATTATTTATAGGCACATAATGTCTCAATCTTCTTCCCAAAAATCAACCAAGAACCCTAACTTTTGAAACCTGATTCAAAATTCATTTCTTTTACAAATTTGAAATCTGAGAAAATGTCATTTGTTTGTAGTTGAATATGGGAGACAAGTATAAGCCCTAAATTAACTTGGGTTTAGAAGAAACAAATTTGAGATTTGAGATGGAACAAAGGTATGAGAAAATAATATGATTTTGGTTTTGAGAGGGAAGAAAGAAATAACGGAAAGAGATAGAGTAAAACGGAAAGAGATAGGTATGAGAAAATGTGGGCTCCATTTGTCGGAATCTTGGCTGAGCCTGAGTTAGATGGTGATTTTCTCAGTGAGTCGAACTTTAAGGTGATAAATTTGAAAAAAAAACAAAAGGTGGTCTCCGTCAGAAAGTCGACTTTTTAAATGAGTTGGATTAGTTTTTTTTAATTAAAATTGGCCTAATGGTTATAAGACTTTTCTTCCACCTGTGTGACAGGGGTTCGATTCTTACCCAATTTCTCCCTCTCCTTATGAGGAAATTCTCCTAATATGTAGAGTTGGAAATGACTTTTATAATATCCCGCCATTTAACACCTCCAACATCTCCCAAATTCAAAACAAAGTCTTCCACCAACTCACTCAAAACAAACGGCTAAATTGGCACCATATGAACCAGAAAACACTCAACAAAGCACTTGTCAAGAATTCCCAGAACCCTGCATTAGCATGGCAGATCTTCAAACGCATCATCTCCAACCCTTCTTATTCAATCTCTCTCCACAATTCCTTACCAACAATTGCCCAGATCCTTATTCGCGCCAAAATGTACCCCCAACTCGATACCCTTCATAACCAACTTCTTCTCCTGCACAAAGAATCAGCTACTACTCCACTCTTTTCCCTTGTTCGCATTTTGGCAAAATATGACCTCATTGACATGGCGATTTCGTACTTTCAGTCTACTCGGAAACAATTTCCTCAGAATCCACCACCAATTTATATTTACAATGTGCTTCTCGAGTCGTCGGTACGACAAAATAAGGTTGATTGGGTTCCATTGTTGTATAAAGACATGTTCTTTTCTGGGGTTTCTCCAGAAATTTATACCTTTAATCTTTTGATTAGGGGACTGTGTGATTCGGGTCATTTGGAGGATGCACGGAAGGTGCTTGATAAAATGCCTGAGAGAGGTTGTAAGCCGAATGAGTTTAGTTTTGGGATTTTGATTTGTGGGTATTGTAGGACACGGCTTGCGACCGAAGGGTTGGTAATTTTGGATGAAATGAGGCAAACTGGTTTGGTTCCTAACAAGGTTGTGTATAATACATTGATTTCGAGCTTTTGTAAGGAGGGTAACAATGTTGAGGCTGAGAGGTTAGTGGAAATGATGAGAAAGGATGGTCTGATCCCAGATGTTGTCACTTTTAATTCTAGGATTGGAGCTCTGTGTAAGGCAGGAAAGATGCTAGAAGCCTCTAGAATATTTAGGGATATGCAGATAGATGATGCACTTGGTTTACCTAGACCTGATATCGTCACGTATAACCAAATGCTCGAGGGGTTTTGCAAAACGGGGATGCTTGAGGAAGCTGAAGTTTTGGTTGATACAATGAAAAAAGGTGATCATTTAATGACTTTGGAGAGTTATAATATATGGTTAATGGGGTTGGTGCGGAAGGGCAAGCTTTTAGAGGCACAATTAGTTCTCAAAGAGATGATAGGAAAAGGAAAACAGCCTAACATTTACTCATATAATATTGTGATGGATGGGTTATGCAAAAATAATATGCTATCTGATGCAAAAATCATTGTTAAGTTGATGAAAGATGGCGGTATACACCCTGACATAGTAACATATACCTCTTTGCTTCATGGATACTGTAGGAGAGGAATTGTATCTGAAGCAAATAATACTCTGAATGAGATGATGGGAGCAGGATGTTTCCCAAACTTATACTCCTGCAATGTTTTGCTCCATAGTTTGTGGAGTGAGGGAAAAATATCAGAAGCAGAGAGCTTGCTGCAAAAGTTGAATGAGAAAGGCTATGAGTTGGATACTGTCACATGTAACATAGTGGTTCGTGGTCTCTGCAGAAGTGGAAAACTTGATAAAGCTATTGAAACCGTTGATGGAATGTGGAAACATGGAAAGGCCGCTCTTGGTGATCTAGAAAACATGAATGTTGGCTTAGTAGAAGATGGCAGTGGTGAAAAAAAATGCTGCCCTGATATGGTTTCATATTCAATTTTAATTAGAGAGCTATGTGAAGCTGGAAGGCTTGAAGATGCTAAAAATAAGTTGATTGAGATGATAGGTAAAAATCTATATCCTGATTCAATTATATACAATACTTTTATACGTAGTTATTGTAAAATTGGAAAGATTTCATCTGCATTTCGGGTTCTCAAGGAAATGGAGAAAAGGGGGCTTGACAAGACTCTGCAAACGTATAATTCACTAATTACGGGCTTGGGGTTCAAAAATCAAATCTTCGAAATGTATGGACTTCTCAATGAAATGAGAGAACAAGGCATTGCTCCTAGCGTATGTACGTACAATAGTATAATTAGTTGTCTTTGTGACACTGGCCAAACCAACGATGCCATGTCTCTATTAAATGAGATGTTACAGAGAGGTGTAGCGCCTAACATTCACTCTTTCAGAGTGCTAATAAAGGCCTTTTGCAGAGAAGGTGAATTTAGAGCTGCACAAGAGGTTTTTGAAATTGCCCTCAGTGCGTGTGGACGTAAGGAAGCACTCTATAGTGCTATGTTCAATGAGTTACTTCTTGGAGGAGAGATTATTGAAGCTTGTGAATTATTTGTAATTGCATTAGATCTGTGCCTTTATATAGGAAACTTCAATTACAATGAACTGATTGGCCGGCTCTGCAAACATGAAAAGTTGGATGATGCTTCTGATATTCTCTACAAATTGATTAGTAAAGAATATGACTTTGATTCTGCGTCATTCATGCCAGTGATTGATGCCTTACATAAACTAGGGAAGAAACATGAAGCAGATGAACTTGCAGAGAGGATGTTGCTCATGTCCGCAGCAGGAGGGTTTACGAATAAAGTTTGTCTGAATAATCATGCGAAGCTCAAGAAGAAAGGTGAAGGCAAATGGAGGAATATAGTGCACAGGTATGAATATTATTTTTCTCTATTGAGTATTTTGATCTTAATCATGGATTGCTAATCCAATCAGTCACCAATTATCGTAGTAAGCCTGCATTGGCCTATACTTCCTGTCCCGGAAAAAATACAACACTATGGTTTTTAAAATTGACGATGCACAACTTTGACTATTACTATCTATATTTACCTACTACTAAACGTTAGAAATTTATCATATTTTTTTATATACTCTCTCTGTTTCTTTTTAATTGCCGCATTGGTTGGGCACAGTTTTCGAGACGTTTTTGAACCCTTAATATCTCTTATTCCTTTTAAGTAAAAATTATAAACTTTTGATATTATGAATCTACACATTGAGACGAATCTAACAAGACCACACATGACTATATATTTACTTATAAAAAAATCAAAATTATTGGACAAATTTGGTAATTTGATTTCCCAAAATAGAAATGTTGCAATTAAAAAGAAACAGAGGGAGTATCTTTGTAAAAGATTGTGGTTAGAGTGAGTTATGTAAATAGTGCAAAAGTCAAATTGTTCCATTTATTCTGGAATACAGGGAGTATATGATTAGAATCGAGATTCTCCTTGCCAATTGTTTTTGGTGACTGGGAAATTCAAGTTTTATACATCCTCAATTATAATCAAACTCTGTGGTTGTCATCAACTTGATTGATCAGCTATACTATTTTCGGTTTTTTGTTTCTTGATTATTGATCAACTTGATTTATCAGTGGACGATAAATATTCCTGGTCTCATCGAACTCCATGTATGGTGGTTTTTGCAATAGTCTGTAAAGGGGGTGAACTTTATATGTTTTACTCTTTTAAGTCAATACTACAGTATAATTGATAAGATGTAACTATATTATGAGTATCATGTCATGATGTGTTGCTTGATTGAGTTTGCTCTACTCTTTATGTGAAACAGGGAGGACGGCAGTGAAATCGTGCTAAGATCTCTTAAACGGGTACAAAAAGGATGGGGTCAAGGAAGCATCTTAAATTTGCCATCCTTAAAAACAGAAGCAAGTGATTATTGGGAGGATGTAGGCTGATTATGGTGTTTTATTTGGTGCACAGTAACATGTAAATGGGAGCTGATTGTGTTGACACAGGTAGCCAAGGCTATGTCGGATTGCCAGTTTGGTATTAAGAAGGGAGTCTCTGAAAGATTGGTATAAAAAAAAGTCCCCGATGACATGGTGATTACGAAAACTAATCCTGAATGGCCAGATCACGATGCTTTTGGCTCAGAACGAGATGATGAGAGCTGGATGTTCCCCAAACTTACATTCCTGCAATATTTTGCTCCATAGTTTGTGTTGTGAAGGAAACTATCATAAAGCAGAGAGCGTGGTGTAAAAGAAAGATGAGAAAGGGTATGACTTGGTACTATATTATGTAATAACTCATAGCCCCTAACAAATGCTACTAAAATATCTATGCCACTTCTACTTATACATAGTTCTCTACTTCTCTATTTCTGATCTTGAGTTCTTTGCTAAATGTTTTTCTTTTGTGTTCTTCAGGTTTTGCTTTCTTATCTCTCTCCCCTTCGCTTCGCCCGTTCTGTTGCAGTTTGAGTTTCAGGTATGTAATTGGCTGACTGCTAAGAAGACTTCCCAGTTCGTCGAAGAGATGCAGGAACATGATATTTTTCACTTTCCCTAGTAGTTGAGATACCCCCTTCGAGTTTTCTATGAAAGTTAAAATGCAAGTTTTATTATGTTCCTGTATTTACGACTTTAAAGGTGATGCTTTATCATTTACGAGTCCATTGTTTCAAAGCAAAACCTTATGCTTTTGTACCTTTGACAAATTATCCAAAATTTAGATTGCTCTTTTTACCTTATTGTCAGTTTAATGCTTCATACATTAATACATAAACAAGCATGAATTATTTACTCCATCCGTTTTCTTTTACAGCTTGTTTGGATAGATGGAATGGGTGCGAAAATAAAATATTTGGTAGGAAACGAAACACAAGACTTAATAACATAAACAATCAAACCTCCTAAAGTTTTTGTTAACTCACTCCATTTTTTTTTCCAAGACGTAATAACATAAACAATCAAACCTCCTAAAGTTATTGTTAACTCACTCTTTTCTCCCCTTTCGGTCTTTTTTGAATTTCTCTTCTCTAAACTTTTGGTACTCTCAATTTCTCCCGGCTACGTTCTCTCTCTCAACAATCTCATAGATGTTAAAATTAATATTCCTCCATATGGTACTCCATTACTAACAGAAGATTGTGCAGAATTAATTGAAGACGAAGATGGTGACGTCAGCATAGACCTACAAGAACGTGACCCTTATGACTAAAAAACAGAAATAGTATCAGCCGCCTTTTTACTATTACAATCATGTAATCAGATAAGGGTGAGTCACCCATAATCTGTACTTAAAGTTATAAAAGCTTTAAGCATCTTTATTTACAACCGTTGGTATAAAAGTAAAAATAAGCATTGTAAAAAATAATGAGTCACTACTTTACTTTTAACTAAAACCATTGCTTTAAAGCAACGTTTTAAATGCCAGCTGCTTTTAGAAAAGCAGATTCCTTAGTTGCCAATATAAATAAACCATTCTGGATCAGTCTAAGGCAGAATGAACCATTGTAAACACATCCAACACTCTTAATAATAATGCTCTCTTTTTAAATTCCTCTTTCTTATAACTAAGTAGCTTAAGTAATTATTTATCCCAAAACACAAGCAACTCAAACACAACTTATATCCTGGAGGTGGTCTTTTGGCCTTCAACTTACTATTTCACCTCATCTCACTCTCTTTTAATGTGTGTTTGAACATGGCTGAAGTCAGATAACTCCCCTCCCTCTCCCTTACCTTCTTTTCTTTCCTTATCCAAATAAGAGAAAAAAGCTAAATATTTTCAAGATCTTGTTGCATTCATCTTAATACTTCATCCGTTTCATAATAAGTGAAACACTTATTATTTTAGAACGTTTCAAAATAAGTGAAACATACTTTAAATGGAAAAAAGAAAGTGCCAAAATTACAATAGTACCCATCACAAACTTGTGTGGTTTACTTTTCTCTCTCCTCCTTTTGATAATGTGAAGGGTATTTTATGACTTTTTGGCTTTTGAAAGTGATGTTTATTAAATCTTGTGTCCAATCTCTATGTTTCACTTATTATGGAACGGAGGAAGTATATATACTTCATCCGTTCTGAAATAAGTGAAACACTTATCTCTTTTATGTAAGAGTATTTTGAGAGAAATGTTTCACTTATTTCAGAATGGAGGAAGTATTTTCAAGATATCAATATTTTATTTATTAATAATTAAAAATATCAAGTTAAGTTGCATTGACGTTGACAAATATAAAAGTCAAACTATGTAAATAACAAAAAAAACAAGGTAGTAATTAATTTATCCTAAGGGTTTATATATACCAAGTTACCAACCACCAACCTTTTTTTAGAAAATAGAGAGGGGAGTGTCCAACAATAGTCTCATAACCTTTTACTTTGAACTTTGCTAAAGATAATACTTCCTCCGTTTTTCAAGTTCTACTATTTTTGTGTTGCATGTTACTAACACATAACTTTAAGTACCAATATCTTTAATGACATATAGGTGAAAATTAGTTGATCTTTTGAAAATATATATGGAGACATATTAACGAAATTTTTATATTCTTCACCTATAAACAATACAAGATGGGTTAAAGTGGAACACATGAATAGTTTAAAAGTTGTTATGTCAAAAGAAAATGATACGTTAATTTTATCATGAAAAATACTCTTGTAATAGTAGTATATTTTGTTAATCTTTAAGAATAATAAGAAAAAAAAAGTCATAATTCATCTCAAGTTTACGATGACGATGCATTTTTTCAATGGACATAGTTCTACTCGGATTCTTAACTAGGCTCAGATTTGAGTATTCGAACAACCTGATTTCCTTTCTTGAGAAATCTTTTTAGCTATTATGGCGTGGTTGTCTTCATGCATGCATGCATGCACGAACACACATGATGTATAATGTGAACAACTTTCATATAATCATATATATTCAACTTCGCATAATGCGCTCCCATATAATGATATAAATTGTCTAAATTTAAGCAACTTCTATTTATTATTAAACCACAGTCCGCACATATGCATGGTAACACAGATGGAGGGAAAACACTAAAAAGATTTTCACGATACAAAGTTCAAAAATACAGTATCTATTTGAACATTTTTTCTTTTACAAAATCTTTACTTATTTAGGTCTAAATTCTAAAGACAACAAACAAAATTTCAAATATAAGGGTGGCATGAAAAAAAAAACATAAATTTAACAACGCTTAATGAATTTTACATAGTTTTTGGCTCTATAAAACAAACACTTCCCAACTTCTTTGCCGAGTTGATAGATGTACTATGAAGATTGAAGATCAGTACCCATCAAAAAATCACAATGCTTACTGCTTGCTCCCAAATCTCGAGTTTCTTCTTCGTCTTCTCCCGTTATCAAGATCATGACAAAATCAACAAGCTCCATTAGTAAACTTGCAAAACATATTCCTGCAATATAATAGCTGCAAATTAGAGTTTATGCTTGATGTATATTTTCTTTTAAACCATTGACATTGATCAGAGAACCATCATTTACCTCATGGCATGCTATTAGAATTCATCAAAAGCTTTGAAAATGACTTGATATATCATGAGCAAGATCTTTTGCCTCCTTTCATAGTTCAATAAAACCAAATACTTGTCCTGATCAACCTGCAGATCTGATGCATTTAATTGCTTATCAAAACATGATCAACTTAACAAGACGAGTAAATATTTTCAGGAAAATCAAACATATCAGTCAAAGGTAGGTGTTATTTTTTTTGTTTTCAGTTTTACGATGTCAATTACAAAAATGTTGAACAAATACTATTTTACAGTTTGAAATACAAGATTTTCATCAGATGGTCAATGGTTATTGAAAAAATCTAGAGCTTCTATCTTTGTAACTACTATTTGTAAAGAATAAGAACAGAGACTACATACATGGCGGACAATCAAAGTTCCACAAATTCTGAAGTTATGATAAACCGCTGCTACCAAAAGAACCGGCCAAGCTTGAAAGAGGCGAGAGAGAGAGCTTGATCGTGTGGCTCCCGGACGATTTATGTATATCTATACATTCCTCTAGATCAGCATTGCATGTTAAAAGAACCCATTCTTTATCATCATCCAAATACTTAATACCCATCCTACTCAAATCTTCATCCAAATTAAATCGTTTGACTATCTCTTGTTGCAATTCATGGAATCCCATGTTTGGTAAGATGGTGAAACGAATTTTCTCCTCTCCGTAACTAGCTTTAGCTTTGAACACACCTGCTTCTCTTGATAGCCAACTTTTAGTTATAGCCAAACGCGGTAGAGCTTCAAAAGAAGGATGCTCAGCAAGAGTTCTATTGCTCTGAGATCTTTCTAGAATCTGATCAGTAGATTCTCTTTTACTCAGCACCTGTAATTCTGCTTCACTGCGGGCTCTCTTGAGGGACCCATCAGGATCTTGTGCTGTTGATGTGTCTTTACTACCTGAGGCAATTGTTGTAATGGGAGATGAGATTTTGGCCCCACTTGAGAAGCAATAACTAGAAGTGGAGGTTTGGCTAGAAGAAGTTGAGGCCGGGGAGTTGGAAGTTGTGGCTCCTGAAGGGAATATGGTTCCTTCGGGTTGAGTAGTTAGCTGTTGTTGTTTCGGCTGATTGTTTAAGTTTATTGAGGAAACTTGATTGGGTTTCGTCGGTGTGTTTGGACTGTTAAGTTCAGGGAAATTTGTATAGAAAGAAGACAGTTGTATGGAGCCTTCAGCACCTTGCACTGAGTCAATCACCAGTTGAAGTTTCCTCAGAGAATGATCCACCTTCTTGATCTTTCTAGAAGGCCATCTAGCAATTCCGTGCTGCCTACATATCCTTTTCAGAGTTGTGGGGCAAACTGCAAAATAGGGAGGATAAGAAAGGCTTAGTGAAAGGATTAATTGAGAGTAAGACAGCATAAGATTAGAACATCCCCGATACCTTCCTTAGACTAAGATCAGGAAATCGAGACTAGCTAAATTTCTCGAAAGGTAAGGGAATCTAGTTTGGTTCACGGTGAAAAAAAGGCACAACTATTTGTGGCGTACAAGACTTGAGAATCACGGAAACCATATACAGCTTGTTTGGTAATTGTTTTAAATAGCGGTAATGCTAATGAATTTATATGTACTAGGTAAAGAAAGTCTCATGCCAATGTCCATGGTAATGAAAGTTCATCCTCAAAAATATGCTTTTTCACTAATTTTTGTACATATGAACTCATCACCATTTTTCATCATTTAGCACTGCCAACTATATGGGTCATCGGTCGATAAAGTATATAAGAGCAAGAACATCAGTTGATGACTACATGATTTCAACTGCGAAGTTTATATATCAGGACATGTCAGGCTGGTAGCCGAGACAGATTACAGAATATTTTTTTCATTAAGTTCTGTTCTAGCTCTCCGTAGAAACAATCCAACATAACTTAAATATTCACAATTGACATAATGTAGAAGTGTTTCATGAATAGATAAAACAACCAAAATATATTTCTAGAAAATTCACATTGTATAAGATCATTACCTCCAATGCTTTTGGCAGCTTCTTTAAGGCTACCAGCAAAGTATTGTCTAAGTATATCCAAACTGATTGTTTTCTGAGTCTTGGTCCTCCTCTTTTCAACAGCTTTTCTAGCACCCAGAGGAAGCCGGCCTCCAGATGATGAAACACTTATACCTTTCGATCCAGAATCTTGGTTGATGTTTTCGCTATCAGAAACTGCCTGTCCGAGTTGTAAACTAGGCTCGCTATCACTCCAATTCATCACCTTAAATCCTTTGCTAGGCTCTTCTTCTCCAAATTCCAAAGAAACCACTACCTCCTTACCCTTTCTCTGAGGGTTCATCATGTGTGATAACCAGGAAGTTTCTTTTACTTCATTATCTGAACTAGGCTTTCCAGGGTTCAAGACTTTCTGCTCAAAATCTTTATCTGTAATAAACTGCAGATACCGGCAGTGTTGCTGTATCACCATTGATACTGACTGCCATATCTTAGCATGGAAAGCTAGCCCTTTTTCCTGCAAATTGGATGGTAAATATAATTCTAATACATAATCATTCAGCTCATGATAGATGTCACGGAGCCTTATTGCTACCGCACCATGTAGCCCAAACATCTTTGCATGGTGTGAGAGAGGATATTCGACCTTGCTGAACTCCGTGACATCTGTAGCATAGCACGGCTGGTTGGTCTCAAATGCTTTCCCAACTATACCCCCTTGACTTCTCAGTAAGTGGTGATCAGAGCAAGCCTTATGGAAATCCATAACTCGTTGATCACGAACATAACAAGCAGAATCAATGATTGAAACACAATGGGTGTTGTTGTCTGAATGCCAACACCCACCTATTCCTTGTTGTGAACATGGAGCCCATGTTTGAGCTAGAGGTAAATCGAGTGTGTCACATACATTTCTCACCACAGTTAAGAGTTCAGGTTGTACAGCTTCATAAGATCCTTTCACTGCCTGAAAAAGAAAATAGAACAAGCATATATTGATATCAGAATGCAGAAAGATGATTTCCTATTTTTTCTGTAAGTAAATGTTATTGATGTTTGAATTAGCAGAAGATCAAATTACCTGTTCCTGAGGAGTGTCAAGGATATCGGAACTCCTGAGATGAACACTCTGCAAGAAAATGAAGCATAAGTAAGTGATGCTTCAAGCTAGAACTTTTTCTTATTATAGCTATAATAGCTAGGACTTAATATGGCACTGGGTGTTGCAGCTAAAACCCCATATTATCATAGAGTCATGATAAACTCATCGCAGAGATAAAGTTTTCCTTTCAAATTACCCCTACATAGTCTTGAAAACCCCGAAACGGCCCCCACCGCACCAGAGATTTAAAAAAACTGGGCTCATCAACATATGCTAAATGATAAGACTCGTAATCAAGGAATTAGAGTCAAGGAGAAAATGTAGGGGTGATGTCCATGACCCTAGGACCGGATCTCGTCTACATCAGTCCCCTGATGGTTCCAAATGCACCAGAAAAAAAGAGACAGTACAAAGAAAAAGTAGAGAAATGGAATAATAGTCAGTTTAGGATGATCTTTAACAGAATTGAAAGTAGTAAGTCAAAAGAGAAAAAAACAAACCTCAAGTGCTTTACAAACGCTTTCAACTTCAGGACGATAATCGAATTTATCAGTAGTCATGATAATTTCAACAACGCCTAAAGAATGAGCACTGTCTTTTTCAAAAACAGGAAGAGCAATAGAGCCACGAACATCATACTTATGAGCAAAAGCGCTACGTGGATACTCCTCCTGCCTGAAAAATCGGACATCAGGTGTCCATTCAGGTGCTTTGCCAAGGAAGACTCGCCCAGGCAATCCAAGTGCCTGTTTAGTATCTTCATCTGCCAAGAATTCATATTTCTCGGAGACATCTCTATAATGGAGCAACCGCGTGCTAGAAGGTTGATAAAAGTGCGGTTGCTCCACCGTTGTAAGGAAACTCTTTACTCCTTTCTTTATAGGAACCCATATTTGAATAAGCACATCTCTTTCTCTATTCAATTCTCTCAAATGGTAGATTGCTCTCATCAACCTGTCTTTTACTGAAGTTGACAGCCCTGAATTCGCATTTGGTGCTATCCATAGCATTTTGTTGAGTTCATTGCTATCCCAACTGAAGCTACTTTTTGCTAGCATGTTGTTTTCCTGATTTTCTGAATCTATTCCGTGTTCTGTCTTTGGACTCCATTTACTTGGCTGAGGGGTGGAAGTCAAACTGGTTGAGTTCGGGTCCGAACCAAGGAAGGGAAAAGACGGGTAGCTTAAACCGCGAGAGGTGGATGGACTCGAACCCTGACCCTGAACCTGACCCTGACCCTGACCCTGACCCTGACCCTGACCCTGACCCTGACTCAACTGCAGAAGGTTTAATCCTTCAGCTGTTTGTAACCAACACCCTTCATTTAAGAGTTGATCCATTAAATCATAGTCAAGGTTTCCAAACACAGGAGGATTGTTGGAAGGAGTGAAAGAACCATCATCCATATTCAACGACTTTTTAATGGGGGAAAATAGGTTTATATGGAGTCTAATATACAATGATACAATGATATTCAGCTGGTATGAAAAAATTAATTTTACAGCATCTAAAATGTGGAGACCTCTATTTTTTTTTATAAAAATTAGGACCCAAAACTCCAGAGAAGCCTGAATATGTAGAACAAATAGAAAAACTCCCAGGAAGGATCTCTATCTTCTGTGTGGAAAAACTCAATCTGTAGAAACATCTTCAACTCAAAGGTCCTCTCTCAACTGCAATTCTGAACTGCAATTCATAAAAGTATTTCAGAAGAAGAAACCCATTAAAATATCTATAACTAAATATCTGAATTATAATCTTTTTTTTGGGAGGGAATAAATTTGCTATGAACTACTGAATAAAAAGTAGAACCAAAGTAAGAGAAAATATGGAAACTTTTGTATGAAAAGCTGAAAATAATATTTACTTTTAGATTAGTGAGAATTTGTTTGACTTTGCATTTCAAAAAATCTATTACAAGGGTAAAACCAACATCAAATAAGGTCACAAGAGAATTATAAAGGAACAATCTTGCATAAAACTAACCCCCAGATTCATGAAACTAACTGCTGTGATGTCAGATTTTCACATATTCAGCAACAAATAAAAACTCTTTAAATGTAGTATTTTCTTAAAAGCAATTAATCACACAAATTAATAAAACAAAACCAACAACAAAACAAAACCCATTTCTCAAAACAAAAAACCCATCTCATATCTGATTTCAGCAACTCAAACTAATCATAAAAGACTAGAAATCAAACAGTGGCAAAGCACAGCAAAGAGGAGAGAGAAAGAGGAGAGAGAAAGCAAAGGCACTGACTTTGTGGAGAATCCTAGGAGATTTCGAAGTGTGCATCTCCAAAAATGAGAGCAGAGGCAAGAAAGCTAGTTGTTTAAAAGTAAATGAGTCAGATGATCATGATGATGATCATGGTGATGATCATGATGATGGTATTGCTGCAAGCTTAAAGAAGCTAGTGCTACCTTCCCTCTTGTCCATAGCATACATCAGCAGAGCTTTAAATGTATGATATTTATGTTTCCATTCTATATATTCTAATACTTTGCTATTGCTCTAACATGTCCACTTTTTATCCTGGGTCTCCTACTTCTTGGGTCTATTATGGTTTATGGAGAATCTACTCATGTGTGGGACCCATGCTTACCTCATGTTCTTTGCTTATTTTAGTCGATTTTTGTTTTGTTTTTTTTGGTAATTTTTTTTTCTCTTAATATTAAATGATCCTTGGACTAGCCTAGCTTAGTAATGTGCTGTAAAGCTAATCTAAACTTTTGAGGATGTCAGGCAGTTTAAGAGGTGTTCTATCCAATTGAAATTGAGTTAGTCTTTGTTCTTTTGGGCACATTTTTAGTTCAGTTCAATCCATTTTTATTCAGTTCAGTTTAGCTCGTTTTAATTTATTTCATTTCAATTCCAATTCTAATACTTCCTCAATTTTTTTAATAGATGCATCATATTGAATTTATATATTATTTGTATATCAACTTTTTGACCATATATAATTACAAATTTGTAGAGTCATTGTTTGAATTATCGTTGATTAGTCTCAGTGTATATTTTCAAGATATCTTTTTATATAATTTTTAATAGGAAAAATTGTTTTAAATAAGTCAACATCTGCACGATCTTCCCATTTTAAGTCTACCTTTTGATTATCCCTGATTGAGTTAGGCTTGTATGTCTGTTTTCTTCTATTGAGTTTTAACCTGTTTGTAACTTGTTTAGTAGGTTACTTATGATACGTGTTACAATGTCCCACCCCCACCCTCGCCTCCCTCGCCTGTTTTAGAAGAAGGGACATTGTAACACGTATCATAAGTAACCTACTAAACAAGTCACAAACAGGTTAAAACTCAATAGAAGAAAACATACATACAAACCTAACTCAATCAGGGATAATCAAAAGGTAGACTTAAAATGGGAAGACCGCGCAAAGGTTGACTTATTTAAAATAATTTTTCCTTTTTAATAACATACTCCCTCCGTTTCTTTTTAATTTACTCACTTCACTTTGGGGAAGAAACAAGGAGAAAGTCCAAAAGTATGAGAGAGAAATTGAAAAGTGAGAGAGATAAACTAAAAAATGGGTTAAAATATTAAAAAGGGGATGACATGGGTGGAAAAAGTGAAGAAAGTAGATGGGACACATGTTACCCAAAAAAGAAAAAGCAACAGTGTGTAGATTAAAAAGAAGCAGATTAAAAAGGAAAGTGAGTAGATTAAAAAGAAACGGAGGGATTATAGTTGAAGATACTAATGGTCAAAGTTATGCATCGACAAACGATAATAACAATAATAATAATAATACATCTATTAAGAAATAATAATAATAATAATAATAATAATAATAATAATAATAATAATAATTAAATAATAATAATAATAATAATAATTCCTTCGTCCCTTAATGGACCTTCCATTTTCTCCTTTTCACTTTCGCCAATGCACATGTACACGATGAGACAAATCAAACACGACTTCGATTTTGTTTACTTATGAATAGTGTCAGAATTAGGAATGATAAGTATTAAGGGACGGAGGAAGTAATGATAATAATAATATTTATTATTATTATTATTTTTATATTTGTTGTTGTTGTTGTTGTTGTTGTTGTTATTATTATTATTATGTTTATGTTTATGTTTATGTTTATGTTTATGTTGAGTTCAACCCAAAAGAACAAGACTTTAATATATTAGATACATTTTGATTTAGAGTCTTTTTTTTTGCCTTATTTTATTATAACTCATTTTATCTTATCCTATTTTTTTGAAACTTCCAGAACTTTTGAACTTTACTAAACTTTCCAGAACTTTTTCTTATTTTTTGTTAATATTCTTATTTTTTGTTAACTTTCTCAATTTTTTATAATTATTATTAGTATGTCATTAAAAATATTACTCCAATAGTCAAATATGTGAGTTGAAGATAACGTAAAGTTAAGTATAACAAAAAAACAGAATGAAGAGAGTATAAGTTGATACTCCATTTTTATTTTTCATTCCAATGGGATTTCATGATAATTGAGCTTCTCCTAAGTCCTAACCAATGAGATGGATAAGCGAACCATTAGCATGATATGATTACACTTGTCAGCTTCGAATGAAACTCAACAGTTGAAATACTTTTAAAAAAGAACAAAAACAAAGGAAAAATAATCTGGTTGACATAATTCTTAACGCACTTGATTTGCCTTAGAAGTGAAGACCATATGGATTTCACCCACTAAAAGCGCCACTTGCAAATATACTATGCTCTCCAATAAAAGGAGAGAGAGAGGCCACCATTTTGGTCCAAAAAGAGAAAAACCCTTTATTCCCAACGAACCCAAAAAGAAGATGAGGGATACAGGGTCAGGAACGAGAAATGACAATCCCATTATTAAGACTAGAAGTAGATTGAGACGGATCAATTGAGACTTCGACAAATCCAAATTCAATCCAACGTTTTGGACTCGAAAATTGAGCCCAAATCCGATCCAAACTTTTTATGAGTCCAGTCCAGTTTAGTTCGAATTTTTTTTCTGGAGTTCGAATCAATTCCAGTCCGATTATTATATAATATATTAATTTTTTTTTTCTTGATTTAGGTTTATAATGTTTTCTGATGATTGAATCATTGAAATTTGAAAATTGGATTCATTACATCTATTCCATAAAAAGTAAGTTACATATATCTTTAAATTCTACTACCTCCGTTTCAAATTAATCTACACACTTCACTTTGGGGAGAACCAAAAGAGAAAGTGCAAAAGTATGAGAGATAAACTAAAAGGTGGAGAGATAAACCGAAAAGTGAGAGAGATAAACTAAAAAGTGGCTTAAAATATTAAAAAGTGGATGACATGGGTGGAAAAAAAAAGCAGAAAGTAGATGTGACATGTTACCAAAAATAAAAAACAACAAACGAGTGTGTAGATTAAAAAAAGCAGACCAAAAAGGAAAGTGTGTAGATTAAAAAGAAACTAAGGTAGTAATAAAATGCAATTTACAAAATACAAAAGGTGCCAAAAGGGTTAAAGTAATTTTTGCCTTTTCACTTTTCACTTTGGAGTTTTGGAGGGTAAGTGAAAACTCTGACGTTAGGTATATATATATATATAATATTTTTTGACCTGGACGTTTATTGGACTCCAAAAGGGTGAGTCCAAATCCGAAAATATTTGGACTCAAAAATTTGAGACCGAGTCCGAGTCCTAATATTTTTATTCAAATCCGGGCCCGACAAGTTTGGACCTGACCTGGACGTGATTCTGACTTTTCGCGAATTCAATTTACACCCCTAACTAAGACAATGTATTGAGTTGTTGCGTGTTTTATATTAGGAGTATATATATATATATATATATATATATATATATATATATATATATATATATATATATATATATATATATATATATATATATATATATATATATATATATATATATATATATATATATATATATATATATATATATATATATATAATTATTAATCAGCAGGTGATGATTTTAGTGGTATTAGCATTACTTTTGATTTTAGAGGTCGTGGAATCGAGTCTCACCTCTTGCAAGAGGGATCCTCAAATTCCTCCTCCTTACAAGGGACTTCAACTTACCTACTTAATAATAATAATAATTCACAAACTTCCAGTCTCCTGATTTTGAAAAGTTAAACATTTTAAGTTATCAGTTGAAGTCATTTTAACCACCCAAAGTTTTATCTCCGATGCTTCCCAAACACTATTAATTATTTTTAAATTTAAAATATTCTAAAGACCTTATCATTCAAGGTACCTAAAATGTTTCCCCAAACATAGCCAATAAGTGCATTTCAGCTTGGAAAAACTTTTGCTTAGACCTAATAAGAGAAACTTTGTGCAATTTACAATTACAATACGTTTAAGTTATATTCGAGTAAAAAACACAACATAATTTTGTGAAGGAAAACAGGATCATTAAAATGTAGTCACATGATATCTACAATAATTACTATTGGCACTAGATAAATGATCGACAATCTAAAATATCAACATAAATTCAGCTCTTTGTTGCTTCAATATGTCCTTCCCTTCAAACCCCTAAAATCACCTTTAAGGCTCATAACGGCTCATAAATAATCACAAATGCTTTGATAAGTTTGAGAATGGTAAAAGTCATGGAAAGTATTTTTTTAAGACAATCATATGGTCCCAACCATCCATGATTTATCACAAGGCATTCTGAGACTCTTAAGAAAGATGTATAATGGTTTGGCTTGTCTTTTGCTACTTAGTCTTTGTCATTCTCTCTCCTTCCCTCCTTCTTACACCTCACATCCCACTAAAACTCCCACCAACTCATCTTTTTTTTCTCACAATGGTTTGGTTGGTCTTACTTGATTTTTCTATTTCTCTCTCCTCTTTTACCATACCCCACCATATACTCTCTCTCCTACCTAAATGTTTATTTTTATATGAAATAGATAATTTAAATTAATAAAAGCTAATTAGATTACGTTAAGTTAAATTGCGTTACATTAAATTACCTTAAATTAATTACGTTAAAATAAATTGCGTTAACTTGACATTATAAATTAAAAACAACGAACAAATTATTTTGGGGATTTTGTGGGTGATTTGGATTATTTTGGGAGTAATTAGTATAGGTAATATTAGGTAGGAGAGAGTAATTAGAAAAAAATAAATTGGGAAGAAGTGTGGTAAAATATATGAAATTTGGGCTCAATTTATAGATAAAAATATTTTATAGCCAATATTGTAATTTTTTTTTTTACATTATAACCTGATTTTTTTTAATAAAGGTTACAAAATTTTAATGTTGTAAAAATGGCCTTTGAAGAAATCACAAGCAAAGAAGGACAAAGAAAAAGTCAGTCCGCGTGGCAAGACAAGCATTTGCCGATCGCGGGCTCGACGACGCGCGTCGACCCACCGACAGCCCATCCATAGCTTTGGGCCCAAAGATTTTCATTCGCTTAAGCGTTTCACTCCTTCTTCGTCCCTCTTTCACCCTTTTTCTTCAATGCGCTGCGTTTCAGTGTGGTTATAATCTTTTTCTAGCCAGGCTTCTTTGCCACGCGGCGTCTCGTTATTCGGCGTGTGCACTCCATCCGAGGTGCTGCTGGTCTAGAATTCCAGACCAACCAGCTCCAAGGACCAAGTGTCCCAATGGTTAAACTAAGTAAAACTAGTTTTACTATTTGTTAGACCAATTAAAACTAGACCATTGTAGATGCTCTAAGATGATCCCTCTTAAAAAATATTTTCAGTTGGAAAATTCAAAATGTATCCCTAAAATAGCCAAATTTAAAGGTTATAATATATATATATATATATATATATATATATATATATATATATATATATATATATATACATACATATATATATATATATACATACATATATATATATATATATATATATATATATATACATATATATATATATATATATATATATACATATATATATATATATATATATATACATATATATATATATATATATATATATATATATATATATATATATATATATACATATATATATATATATATATATATATATATATATATATGCTTTTGATCATTATTCATTGGGTCAGGATATAGACCCCATGGGATGCATCTTAGTGCCATTTGGAGATTATATGAAAGAATATTCATGCTTAATAATAGACATATGGTTGCTTGCAGAGCTATTCAGGATTTGAACTAGAAATACAAAAAGAAACTCATGGAAGACATTTTTTTTGGAATAAGAGAAACACTACAAGAGGGGGGTGAATTTTTGTGTGACTTATGAGCGTACTTTTTGCAGAATTATAGAAACAATGAAAGGAACAAAGACAATGCAAGAGAGATTTTTACGATGAAAACTTTTTGTGCCCAAATAGGGATGGTAAAGGGGTAGATCAAAATCGAGTCATTATGGACCCAGATCGAGATCCATTTTTTGAAGCTGGATCCAGCATCGCCACGGATTCGACGTGTCTGAAAAAATGGGATCCAAATCCAAATATTGCGGATCCCACAGATCTAGGTCCAAAATGGGTCCACTAATGTTAAGGTTTTATTTTAATACCGCAAGTGTACGGTGTCGTAGCACATACGGGTCGAACTCAGGGAGGTGCAAGATTAACCACTAATTGATTTTAGATTACAAAATAGTTACACAATCCAGAAATAAGGAATAATCTATAAACTAAAGGCTAAACTAATGACAAAATATGGCAAACTATATGAATATTATAATTAAAGCACTAAGATTAAGTATCACCACTACTATGAATTGATCAAACCATAACTCGCTTCCCAATTATTCAATTATAACTTAGGTGAGGATGACATTCCCTTATGACTTAGCAATAAAGCATAGATGCGAACCGAAACTAAATCCCAAATCATTCATCGATACCTAAAGCTCACTTTCATGATAGCAAAAGGCCTAACTAACATGTAAGTCTCCTATTTTCATGGCTTACATACACAATTAGAAGCATTAAGAGCCAATGTCAATTAAATCCCAATTCCAATTCTCGCCTATTTTCATGGGAGAATTTAAATCAATGACAAGACTATCCGAATTAAGACTCAACTTTCGTTGATGAACTTAATTAATAAATTAACAATTTAGCAAACAAACATATAATCCTAATCTCTACTCCAACTTTCGTTGATAATAAAAACTAGGGCTAAAATAAGATGCGAAATTGACTACAAATACAATCTTGTCAAACCCTAAGCATATAATTCAATAACATGGGAATTAGAGCAACAATTTACATGATCAATCCATAATAGGGCTCAACTTAATCCAGACAGAAATACTACTCACTAATCATGGCAATAACAACAATAAGCATAATTGAATACATAATTAAATAGATCAAAGAGAAAGGAAAGAGTAAAACTTTTTAAGATTGCTTGAACCGTAGAGGAATCCCAAAATACTTGATCAAATTAATCTTCAAACTCCAAGTTTTTGCATAGAAAACTGAAACTAGGGCTAGAACTCTTATAATAACGTGCATCCCTCTAAATAGAAAATAACATCCACTATTTATATTTTCCGAAAACTCACTAAAAATAAAAGCGAGAAAATAACACAAGGGAAAAGCGCTGCCCGCGTCCACCGCGATCCGCGCTGAGTACCGCGAGTCGCGTCCCAGACCGCGAGTCGCGGTAAGCTCTCGGCATTCCATATCGAGCTGCTGCCACACCGCGACTCGTGGTAGAACCGATGACTCTTTTCCTTCCTTGGACTGTTCAAATACAGCTTCCAACACAATTGGACTTTGTAGGAAGCCCAAATACTTCCATCTTGGACCTAACATTATATCCATGGTATCATTAAGCCTCCAAATGAGCCACAAATGCATGCTCCTCTCATAATTTGACATTTCTCCTCAATTCCTATCACTTGGGCACAAATCCACTAAAACCAATCCAAATAACAACATAATATCCCTCAAAATGCGCCAAAATAAGAGTAAAATGCGGACTTAACAAATTTCCCCATGCTTAGACCTTGTTCGTCCTCGAGTAAGCAAGAGGTAATGAACAACAAGATAACCTCACAAGGCCTAAAACATGCAACAAACAACGCATAACAATCCACATCCAACATCATCTAATAGCCACTCTAGCGCCCTTCTTATACTCCATAGTAGCCACTAACCTACACCCAACTCCGCTACTCCTAAGCATACCTCCCCCATGCTCAACCAAAACTAGAGTCATGTGTGACCATGTTCTGAAAGATCTCAAAGAACATGTACACATCTACTATGCATACCAACCATCAAGCCAAAACCACAAATATATATCAAATCAATCACAAGGGGTCAAGTTGACACCCCCATGCTTGAACTCATCAATCCTCCCTACAATCGAATCTCCAACATCCTCAAGTGAGACCTACATATCACATAACAACCATTGAGTCTAGTCCTACCCAAACGCTCCTATACTCCTCCATCCTTATGTCAACCACGCCGGCAAATGAGATGAGTAACTTTCTCTCTTTTCTTTTATCTCTCATTTTGCCTAGGAGCCCTTTCGGGTTTTCATCCTAGCCACTCAATTTTTTTCTTTTGCTCACTTTCTCACCCGCTCAAATTAGCCACTTTTTTGCCTAGGTTGCCCTTTCAGGTTTTCAACCTAGCCAGGCCCCTAATTTTACCTAAGCCGCCCTTTCAGGTTTTCAGCTTAGCGGGTCTTCATTTTTTTCTTTTCTTTTTTTCATTTTTTTTTCAGATCGGAAAGAGTATATAAACAAGCATATATACAAGTAGATGAGACATCCCCTCCCCCATGCTTAAACAAAGCATTGTCCTCAATGCAAAAAGGACAAAATGAAAGAAGGAAAGGGGAAGAACTCACCAACTAGGAGCCAGAAGGTCCGCCAGGATCACGACGTGATCTCCTGGAGGCACGCTCCTCCATACGCTACTGTCACCGTAGTGAAATCTCCACCTCGGGGTCTGTATATGTATCGGGATAGGTGTGGAGATGGAAAGTGTTAAGTGAGGACATCATGCAGTAGATAGCATCAAGTTGGTCCTCGGTCCCATCTAGGTGAAATGAGAACTCATCCTGCCTTAATGCAAACGCAGTCATCCGCTCCTCATATGATGCAAAAGGAGGAGGGACATGTGTGTGAGAGGACCCAACTTGGTCATCATGGCCACCAACACCTCCATCTCTAGGAACATGCTCCTCCTCATCCTCACCCTCATCAAACTCATCACCTTCACCATCTTCATCATCTTCATCATCTTCATCATCCACATCATCTACCAAGTGACCTCCTCTACCCCTGGGTTTGCGAACATCGCAACCGCTGAAACTCAACACACACCGCCGCTGCAAAAGCGGCTTCAGGGGCAAGGAAAAAGTGTTCTACTGTGGCATTGGGAGGAATAGCCACCCGAGCAGGTTGAGGTAGGGTCATGAAGGTGACATGCCTACCTCCATAAAGCCACACAAAACGACCCTTCACCCCTGCAAATGAAATCATCTTTGCACTAACCATTCGGTTATCATTCGGTTGCATGCCAAGGGGCTCAGCAATCAAGGAGATCATGCCACCCACACTGATTTTTCCCTTTCTGCAGCTTAGAAAGCTCTAGACATCGAGCTACCCCAATTGCAGCCAGATCAGGCGTCCCTCGGTCTGCTGGTGTCATAGACCATAAAACCTTCAACTCTAGGCTAGGGATGTTAGTGGGTTCCCCTTGCCCGAAAACAGCCGTAGACAGTAACCTGTGCACATAACGAAGGGGGGGTGGGGTGGCGCAAAAAGGAGCTCTTGTCATTGGGGGTCTTACATAACTGAGTGAGTGCGTGCCAAAAAGCATCCTCATTGTACTCATTGTTGCGGTGAAAGTTCACTGCATTCAAGTTCCTCCAACCAAAAATGGCTTTCAATTGTGGCATGGTTAGGCTATAGGGTTTGTCATTAAGGTGGAACTCAATCCCAGGATGCTCACCCTTAGTTTTTTTCAGAGTAGAAAGGAATTCTATGGTGAAACTCTCATAGGTAGGTGCCCATTTGTGCACAAAACCCTCAAGTCTAATTTTTTGAAGCAGTTGGGTGACTGGCTCAACTAACCCCAAAGTCTCTAGTGCAGAGTAATCAATGAACTTAGTAACCTTGATGTGACGGTTGGGCAGCGTGAGACGCGCCCAACGCCCACGGTGCTCGGGTGTAAGGTTACGAAGTCCCAAGGTATCTACCGTAGGGGTTGATTGAGAAGTGCTAGCTGCCCCTGTTTTGGTTCGTTTGGATCGGGATGGCATGGTTCACAACTGTAATGACTTCCAATTCAACAAATACAAACCTCCAAAGTACTCCACTCCACACTCCAACAACAACCAATTCACAACAAGGCACAAAATTACCAACCACAATACAAGTATCCAACCAACAAGCACCAACAACCACCAATAATCACCAATAATAATCAACCACAATCATATATATCCACCAACAATAATTTCAACAATCCTAGATATGAAGCTAGAACAAGGAATTCAAGCTATATCAAAGGAAGGTAGGAATGTGAAATTTATACCTCTAGGGGATCAAGTGATGCACTCCAACGCCAAATTTGCCAAGTTAGTACCCAATGTGGTTGATTGCACTCTCCAATTTCACCAAATAAACTTCAAAGCAAAAAGGCCCAAATTTCTAGGGTTTATATGGATGGGTTAATTGTGTGGAAATTTGGGTTGAAATATGGGTTAGGAGAAGGTTGGGGTGGATTTTGTAGTAGAAGGGGTTGAGAAAAGGAGGGGGTGTGGTGATGTATGTGGTGGTGGTGGTTGATAGGGTGGAGGGAGAGTAGTGAGTGAGAGAGAGAGAAAATTTGTTTGTGAGGGAAGGGAAGAAAAATCGAGAGAATAGAATGAGGGAGGGGAGAGAGAGATGTAACACCCCCAAAATCCATACACGTCTAAACTACGTTGCATCGACTTTGGGAGTGTTACCGCCGCGGTGAAACGCAAGGCTTATTGAAATTAAAATGTTAACAACTTCTTATTAAGAAAACTACATTGCAGCGGAAATAAAATGTTTACTTTAAACTACAACTCGGGAATCACCATGGACCCCTTTTATTCAAACCATTAACTACGAATATTAATAATTATATAAGTTCAACAAAACACCTAAGAGTTTATAAACCAGAAAATATCCCCCGTATGCCCAAACTCATGCAGCATCACCAGCATACCTAATCTGCTCCCCATTGAAATATCAATGGTTCATCACAGGTCAATAAACAACACAAATAACACACAATCAGCTATGCTGAGTACGTACATAATCAGCTAAATAATACATTAAACATAAACAGAATAATAATAATCATTCCTAGACATGATACTACAAGAATATTGCAATTCATTTTTATAGTTTAATTGGCATCGAACGGGCACCGTCATCTTTCTAGAATCATACGGGCTACTTAATCCTTAATAGACAACTTGGTCTATTAGATGAAATGTAAATACGGTTTCGTTTTGTTCCACATCCATCACCTTAGTATGCATGCCCCCAAGATCGTACGGAACCTTCCGCCTACTTGAGTTATCAAAATTTATAAGGACACTACTATCGTCACAGTAGGCCTGCATAGGAGTGTAGAACAAGTCTCACACTCCCCCCATTGTTCATACTTGTAGGGATTCCAACTACAAGTTTATCGCCAAAGATCCTTCTTAGTGATAATCATTCATTCAACATTAAGCATATAATCATTTAATTTTCCTTCTTAGGTAAATTACTCAATTCTCTAGTTTAAGCAACCTCTTGTAACATACTTGCAACAACAATTAAACCATAGGATTCCAATCCAATTCTCATTTCATGCTTTTGATACGATAGAATTACGCGTACCAATAATAATTCATTCCAACTCACAAGTCATACAACAAGGAAATACATACATATTTCCAATTGATTTCATGTTACCAAACAATCTCATCAATCATAATCAACCATAGTTCCCTATCATGATTCTAGGTTCCAATAAAATAATTAACCTAACAAGATACTAACGTATCTACTTGAACTAGTATGCGTACGTACCTTGTAACGGAGAAGCTTCGCTGACTACTTAAAACGTTCCGCTTATGAAATTGGGACCTAATCGAATAATAGAAATATTTCAGTGCTAAGTCCTTGATATTATTAAAATAAAAACCAGCTTATCCAACTATGTAAGATATGATGTTTTGAATATTAAAATTAACCAATCTTGTTGTTTTAATTTCTTTTCATAAACTTTATTGAACTAACATACTTAGGACTTAATAATAAGGTGCTTATAAATCTGATTTCGTTTAACTTTTACACTACTCTGTTTATAATAACAAAACTTAAATAGATACATATATAAGAACTTATAAAATCAGAATTGAAGAAATAAAATCAAAGTAAGAACTAGTAGTATATTATAAATCTGATTTCTTTTAGTTCATAATATACTTTTATTTAAAATCACAAACTTAAACCAATATACATAAGTATAATGAAAACAGAATTGAGAAATAAAAATCATCATAAGAACTATTAGTATAATTACAAATCTGATTTATATACTTTACTTTATGCCTTATTTATAATCATCAAACTTAATCAAAGATAATCAAAATCAGATTATATAAGTTAATTTAAAGAAGAAAAGAGAGTGAGGATGACCACCGGAAGGACGCCGGCGACCACGAACAACGCCGACCACCACGCGGCTGTACGCACGGCGAGCCCCGCACGATTGGACGGCGACCTCCTTCACGAAGAACCGCGGCTGACGAGCGAGCAGCGCGCACACAACTCGTGAATCGCGCGACCACCACTCATAAACCCCTCAAAGCTCGACCCACAAACCTCCGGCGAGTGTGCGAGCGAACCCCGACGAGCAGCGACAACCTCCGACAACAGACGCGGACTTCCGACGAGTGACGAAGGTGGCGCGACGCGAGTTTCCAAGAAGCAAAGCAGGGGTTTCACGTGGTAGAAGAGAAGAGAGGAGTGGGAGGAGAGAGAAATTCTTTGGGTAAAAAAAAAGAACGGCTGACTTAGTAAAGGAATAGGGTTTTATTTTCTTTTTCCTTTTTTTCTTATTTATAGCATGGTAAACCTAGGCTCAGAAGGATTTTTTTCCAACTTAAAATCCGATTTCTTATTTTATTTATTTTGAAAATAATACCAAACCAAACTATAATATTATTAGGTACGAAGTAGGTTGTATATTTAAATTATAACTGTAGGCTTACCCAAATTATATTTTTCTGTAAATAATATTAAAAATACTCTCACTTTATTCTTTCTATTTTCTTATTTATAAAAGAATAACTCCTAAAAGTACGGAGTATTACAAACTTCCCCCCCTTAAAGGAAGTTTCGTCCCGAAACTTTGGGGTAGCCAGTCTTAACGACGATCTTTTGCACTTCTAAGTCCCAATATTTCACAAGCATTATCTAGTTTTCGCAAGACACATAAGCAATAATACACATAAATAACATACTTAGCACACTTTAGCACACTTTTGGGTGGAAGCGCGAAATTCTATCGCATTCTTCCCCCCTTAAAAGAAAAGTTATGTCCCCGTAACTCACCTACCCCTTGAAAGAGCTCTGGATACTTTATGCAATCGAAAAACATGTTTAAAACTTTGCATACAATTAGTTCTCCCTAAGTGTCTGTAAAATAAGCCTCAAATGTCCCTCATGTTCTTCCTTGCTCTGATACCAGTTTTGTAACACCCCCAAAATCCATACACGTCTAAACTACGTTGCATCGACTTTGGGAGTGTTACCGCCGCGGTGAAACGCAAGGCTTATTGAAATTAAAACGTTAACAACTTCTTATTATGAAAACTACATTGCAGCGGAAATAAAATGTTTACTTTAAATTACAACTCGGGAATCACCATGGACCCCTTTTATTCAAACCATTAACTACGAATATTAATAATTATATAAGTTCAACAAAACACCTAAGAGTTTATCAACCAGAAAATATCCCCCGTATGCCCAAACTCATGTAGCATCACCAGCATACCTAATCTGCTCCCCATTGAAATATCAATGGTTCATCACAGGTCAATAAACAACACAAATAACAAACAATCAGCTATGCTGAGTACGTACATAATCAGTTAAATAATACATTAAACATAAACAGAATAATAATAATCATTCCTAGACATGATACTACAAGAATATTGCAATTCATTTTTATAGTTTAATTGGCATCGAACGGGCACCGTCATCTTTCTAGAATCATACGGGCTACTTAATCCTTAATAGACAACTTGGTCTATTAGATGAAATGTAAATACGGTTTCGTTCCGTTCCACATCCATCACCTTAGTATGCATACCCCCAAGATCGTACGGAACCTTCCGCCTACTTGAGTTATCAAAATTTATAAGGACACTACTATCGTCACAGTAGGCCTGCGTAGGAGTGTAGAACAAGTCTCACACTCCCCCCATTGTTCATACTTGTAGGGATTCCAACTACAAGTTTATCGCCAAAGATCCTTCTTTGTGATAATCATTCATACAACATTAAGCATATAATCATTTAATTTTCCTTTTTAGGTAAATTACTCAATGCTCTAGTTTAAGCAACCTCTTGTAACATACTTGCTACAACAATTAAACCATAGGATTCCAATCCAATTCTCATTTCATGCTTGTGATACGATAGAATTACGCATACCAATAATAATTCATTCCAACTCACAAGTCATACAACAAGGAAATACATACAGATTTCCAATTGATTTCATGTTACCAAACAATCTCATTAATCATAATCAACCATAGTTCCCTATCATGATTCTAGGTTCCAATAAAATAATTAACCTAACATGATACTAACGTATCTACTTGAACTAGTACGCGTACGTACCTTGTAACGGAGAATCTTCGCTGACTACTTAAAACGTTCCGCTTATGAAATTGGGACCTAATCGAATAATAGAAATATTTCAGTGCTAAGTCCTTGATATTATTAAAATAAAAACCAGCTTATCCAACTATGTAAGATATGATGTTTTGAATATTAAAATTAACCAATCTAGCTTGTTGTTTTAATTTCTTTTCATAAACTTTATTGAACTAACATACTTAGGACTTAATAATAAGGTGCTTATAAATCTGATTTCGTTTAACTTTTACACTACTCTGTTTATAATAACAAAACTTAAATAGATACATATATAAGAAGTTATAAAATCAGAATTGAAGAAATAAAATCAAAGTAAGAACTAGTAGTATATTATAAATCTGATTTCTTTTAGTTCATAATATACTTTTATTTAAAATCACAAACTTAAACCAATATACATAAGTATAATGAAAACAGAATTGAGAAATAAAAATCATCATAAGAACTATTAGTATAATTACAAATCTGATTTATATACTTTACTTTATGCCTTATTTATAATCATCCAATTAACTTAATCAAAGATAATCAAATTCAGATTATATAAGTTAATTTAAAGAAGAAAAGAGAGTGAGAATGACCACCGGAAGGACGCCGGCGACCACGAACAACGCCGACCACCACGCGGCTGTACGCACGGCGAGCCCCGCACGACTGGACGGCGACCTCCTTCGCGAAGAACCGCGGTTGACGAGCGAGCAGGGCGCACACAACTCGTGAATCGCGCGCACACAACTCGTGAATCGCGCGCACACAACTCGTGAATCGCGCGACCACCACTCATAAACCCCTCAAAGCTCGACCCACAAACCTCCGGCGAGTGTGCGAGCGAACCCCGACGAGCAGCGACAACCTCCGACAACAGACGCGGACTTCCGATGAGTGACTGAGAGTGACGAAGGTGGCACGACGCGAGTTTCCAAGAAGCAAAGCAGGGGTTTCACGTGGTAGAAGAGAAGAGAGGAGAGGGAGGAGAGAGAAATTCTTTGGGTAAAAAAAAAGAACGGCTGACTTAGTAAAGGAATAGGGTTTTATTTTCTTTTTACTTTTTTTCTTATTTATAGCATGGTAAACCTAGGCTCCGAAGGATTTGTTTCCAACTCAAAATCCGATTTTTATTTTATTTATTTTGAAAATAATACCAAACCAAACTATAATATTATTAGGTACGAAGTAGGTTGTATATTTAAATTATAACTGTAGGCTTACCCAAATTATATTTTTCTGTAAATAATATTAAAAATACTATCACTTTATTCTTTCTATTTTCTAATTTATAAAAGAATATCTCCTAAAAGTACAGAGTATTACAAGAGACGCGGGTTAAAAACCAGCATTTGACTTACCTTGCAAACCGCGAGTCGCTTCGCCGCGAGTCGCGAGCTCGCGGTTTGCGCGAGCCGAGGCAAGGCCGCGACTTTTGCGCTTTCTTTTCCGACTTTTTTTCTACCCAACCCAAAAAGTCGATGTAAATGACTCTCAAAGGGAAACATTCGAAGAAAAAAATTGAAGAAAAATAAGTGTAGGACTCGGGTTGCCTCCTGGAAAGCGCTCGTTTAAAGTCAATGAGCTCGACTCCTTAAAGATCATGTGGCAGTTGGTGGAAGAGATAGTCAATAGACTTGCTTGCCTTCAATAGGATCACCAGTGACATAATGCTTGAGGCGACTTCCATTTAGGGGTGTGCACAAACCGGTCCGGACCGGAATTTGGACCGGACCGGACCGGAATTTGGATCGGACCGGAGATTCCGGTCCGGTCCCCGGTTCGCCGAAAATCAGGATTCCGGTCCACCGGTGCGGTCCGGTCCAAACCCGGAAAATTACGGTCCGGACCGGTTGGACCGGAATTTATATTATTTTAGTAAAAAAAAAATTTTATTTGTTAAAAAAAATTTAAAAGGTAGAAAATTAGAAACTTGAAACCTACTATTTATTCTTTTAAGATTATTGACATTAAAATTATTAATTTTTAATGTATATTATTTTATAAATATATTTAAATAAAATAAAAAAGATTTTTTTTTTTGAAAAAAAATTCGGTCCAAGAGGTTCGGAGCGGACGACCGGAAATTTTTCCGGTCCGGTCCCGGCCCAAGAAAACCCGATTCCGGTCCACCGGTCCAGCCGGTTCCGGTCCGGCCCGCCGACTGCCACCCCTACTTCCATTCACCTTGAACGAGCCACTTGCTTGACTAGTGACTTCCACCGAACCATATGGAAAAACCTTGGTGACCCGAAATGGTCCAGACAACCTAAAACGCAGCTTGCCAGGAAAAAGCTTCAATCGGGAGTTGAATAGGAGAACGGAGTCACCAATGTGGAACTCTCTTCTCATAAGCTGCTTGTCATGCCACTTCTTAGTGCGCTCCTTGTAAATACGAGAGCTCTCATAAGCATCCAAGCGGAGCTCATCAAGCTCATTCAATTGCAAAGCTCGGCGTTCAACCGCTCGGTCAAAGTCATAATTTAGGCTCTTGATAGCCCAAAATGCTCTGTGTTCTTGCTCAACGGGTAGGTGACATGCTTTTCCATATACTAGACGATAGGGCGTGGTACCAATATATAGGAGTCTTGAAGGCCGTCCTGTACGCCCATAGCGCATCATCTAACTTAAGAGATGAATCCTTGCGCGATCTAGCCATGGTCTTCTCAAGTATAGATTTGATCTCCCTATTTGAAATCTCAACTTGTCCACTTGTTTGTGGATGATAGGAAAGACCAACACGATGTTGCACACCATATTTCTTGAGAAGAGCTTCGAACTTACATTCCATAAAGTGACTTCCTCCATCACTAATCTCAACGCGGGGGACACCAAAGCGGGGAAAAATTACCTTCTTAAAGAACTTGGAAACCACGCGGGCATTGTTCGTTGGAGAAGCCAAGGCCTCCACCCACTTAGATACATAGTCAACGACTACCAAGATGAACTTATTCGAATAAGAAGATGGGAATGGTCCCATGAAGTCAATACCCCATACATCGAATATCTCAACTTCGAGAATGAAATTAAGAGGCATTTCATTCCGGCGCGAAATATTCCCCGTGCGTTGACATCTATCACACGCCTTAACAAAACGGTGAGCATCCTTGAACATAGAAGGCCAATAGAACCCGCATTGCAACACCTTTGCAATGGTTTTGGAAGTACTAGCATGGCCTCCACAAGGCATATCATGGCAGTGAGACAAGATAGAGGTCACCTCCTCCTCCGGTACACAACGGCGGATGACCCCATCCGCACAAGACTTAAAGAGACAAGGATCATCCCAGAAATAGTGCTTGACATCATGAAAGAACTTCTTGCATTGATATGATGAATAATCGGGAGGGGGAACTCCACTAGCAAGGAAGTTCACTATGTCAGCAAACCAAGGAGATTGACCAATTATAGTAGAGAAAATACCAAACAACTGATCATCAGGGAAGGAGTCATCGATTGGGAGATCATCTTTTCTGGCGTCCAATGTGAGACGGGAAAGATGGTCATCCACAACATTATCAGTTCCTTTCTTATCCTTGATCTCCATGTCAAACTCTTGGAGAAGCAATATCCAACGAATCAAACGGGGTTTGGCATCCTTCTTGCTTAATAGAAACCTGAGAGCCGCATGATCCGTATGCACTATCACCTTCGATCCCACCAAATAATACCGGAACTTCTCCACTGCAAACACAACGGCTAGCAACTCCTTTTCAGTGGTGGTGTAGTTCATCTGAGCACCATCTAAGGTTTTGCTAGCATAGTAAATGGCATGCATTTTGCCATCACGCTTTTTCCCCAACACAACACCCACATCATGGTCACTGGCATCGCACATCAACTCGAATGGAAGGTTCCAATCTAGAGGTTGAATAATAGGTGCTGAAATCAATGCATGTTTCAACCTGTGGAAAGCTTCAAGACAAGCATCAGTAAACACAAATGGGGTATCTTTGGCTAGGAGCTCGGTCAAAGGCCTAGAGATCTTAGAGAAATCCTTGATAAAACGGCGGTAGAACCCCGCATGACCAAGGAAACTCCTCACCCCTTTTACATTGATCGGGGGTGGAAGCTTCTCTATGACTTCGACTTTTGTTCTAGCCACTTTGATACCCTTATCAGATATAACATGACCTAAAACTACTCCCTCTTGTACCATGAAATAGCACTTCTCCCAATTGAGCACTAAGTTGACTTCTTGACACCTACGTAGCACTTTTTCAAGGTTTAGCAAACATGCATCAAAAGAAGTACCATAAACAGAGAAGTCATCCATGAAAACTTCCATACGAGTGTTCGATAAGCTCAGAAAATATAGCTATCATGCATCATTGAAAGGTTGTCGGAGCGTTACATAGTCCAAATGGCATCCTTTGATAAGCAAAGGTGCCATATATATGGACATGTAAAAGTCGTCTTCTCTTGGTCACTTGGATGGACGAGGATTTGGAAAAAACCAGAAAATCCATCCAAGTAACAAAAGAATGAATGTTTTGCAAGACGCTCCAACATTTGATCAATAAAGGGAAGAGGGTAGTGATCCTTATATGTGGCCTTGTTCAACTTACGGTAGTCGATGCACATTCTCCATCCAGTGACAGTGCGAGTAGAGATGAGTTCACCTTTTTCATTCTTCACAACCGTCATGCCGCCCTTTTTGGGAACAACTTGAACCGAGCTTACCCACTTACTATCGGAGATAGGGTAGATAATGCCGGCCGTATGAAGCTTCAAAACTTCTTTCTTCACAACTTCTTTCATATTAGGATTAAGGCGACGCTGTCACTCAATAGATGAAGCATTTTCTTGTTCTAGCAAAATTCTATGAGTACAAAAAGATGGACTTATCCCCTTAATATCATCAATAGTATACCCAATGACACTAATATGCTTGCGAACAAGACATAACAACCGTTCAAGTTGAGAGTCATTGAGTGCACTATTGACAATAATGGGATAGGTTGAGTTTTCACCCACAAAAGTATATTTTAAATGAGAGGGGAGGGGTTTCAACTCTACCTCAGGAGGCTTAAAACACTCCTTAGTTATGGCTTCAACCTGTAGGACCTCGATTGTGGAGTTGTTGGGCTCACAAGTCGGTGCAACATCTAACATCTTCTCATATGCCATAGCCTCTTCATCACAAGCCCCATTGCCGCTTAAGCACCGTTGAAGAGCATCATCATCCGTACTCTCCATAGGTGAATCTTCTTCCCATCTCTCAACAACATCAACCCGGTAACAAGTATCTCCCAAAGAAGGAGCATTTAAAGCTTTGTGTAGCTCAAATTCCACCTTGTCTTCACCCACATTGAGAGACAATTTATCGCTTTTCACATCAATCAAAGCTTCAGCGGTGGCAAGACACGGTCTACCCAGGATAATTGTAGTGTGTACATCTTCCGGCATCTCCATGACAAAGAAGTCACATGAAATAGTCAATTTGCCCACTTGGAGGGGTACATCCTCCAAGACACCCAAAGGATATCTAATAGACCTATCCACTAGTTGTAGAGAGACGCGGGTAGGGCTAAGATCACCAAAGTTAAGCTTCTTGAAGATAGTATTAGGCATGAGGCTTACACTAGCTCCAAGATCACAAAGTGCCCTTTGAATAGTCACATCCCCAATGGAACATGAAATGGAGAAGCTTCCAGGATCACTCAACTTTGGAGGAAGCTTGTTAAGAAGAATAACACTACACTCTTGAGAGAGTTCCACTGTAAAGGCTTCACAAATTTTGTTCTTACCGGATAAGAGTTGCTTCAAGAACTTAGCATATGTAAGAATCTCAGAAATAGCCTCAAGGAACGGGATGTTAAGGTGCATACCTTTCAACAACTTAAGAAATTTTCCGTGTTTCTTCTCAATTCGAGCCTTTGCCAACCGATGAGGGAAAGGAGCCGGCTCAACATAGACTATAGAAGGCTTGGATGGTGCTTTCTCAACCTCTTCAATAGGGTCCTCCTTATCAACTACATCACCAACACTCTCAGAAGTGTCTCCCACAACCTTTGATGGTGTCACAATTAGCTTGCTTGGTTTCTCTAAAGTCTTTCCACACCTCAAAGTAATTGCACTCACATTTTGGTGACCCTTTGGATTCGGTTCTGGCTGCCCCAAAAATTGGGGTGGTGCCTTTTGAAGTTGAGTCACCTGTTGAGTCACATGAGACATTTGTTGGGCTAGTTGTGCAATTTGAGTGTCAACTATCTTGTTGTGAGCATCCATTCTATCAAACTTCTTGTTAGTTTCCTCGGAAGTTGCAAGGAGTCTTTCTAGCAAGGAATCAGTATATGATTTTTGGGGAGGTTGTTGAGAAGGTTGACTTTGTTGTTTCTGCTGGAACCCAGGAGGATTGGAAATGCGTGGTGCTTGAGGTTGATTGTTGCTCCAAGAGAAGTTCTCATGATTCCTCCAACCCGGATTGAATATGTTCGAGTAGGGGTCGTTTCGAGGTCGAGCATTACCATACACATCATTGGCTTGCTCTTGCTCTACAAAACTCATGTCCTCAGAAGTGGAACTTGCATTATTCCCTTGGAAAGCATTCATCTCGGCACTAGGACCAACTAATATATTCCTGATCTGTTGAGGTAGAGCATCAACCTTACTAGAGAGTGAGTTAGTGCATCGACCTCATACTTGCCACCCTTCTTAGAAGTAGACCGATCACTAGACCAATGGTAACTATTAGCAGCCATCTCCTCAAGCAAAGCCTTGGCTTCATCAGCTGTCTTACCCATGAGAGCACCACCGACCGCAGCATCAATGGAGATTCGGACCTCATGAGTCAACCCATTATAGAATGTCTAGAAAAGGAGCCAAGTTGGGATCTCAAGATGATGACACTGACTTTGTAGATCCTTGTACCTTTCTCAAGCTTCATAGAGTGATTCACCATCCAACTGAGTAAAGGATGTGATTGCATTGCGTAGCTTGGCCGTCTTCCCATGAGGAAAGTACTTCTGACAAAAGGCAGTGGCTAGTGCAGTCCAAGTTGTGAACTTGTTCGCTTCATGACTCTTCAACCATTCTTTTGCTCTGCCTCGCAAGGAGTAAGGGAACAAGCGGAGGCGAAGAGCTTCATCGAAGGCCCCATTAATCTTCACAGTATCACATTTCTCGAGAAAAGCATTGATATGTTCATTTGGGTTCTCCATTGGACTGCCACTGAACTGATCTTGTTGAATGAAATGGATCAATTGGATCTTGATCTCAAAATTGTTGGCCTCTACAGCAGGCGTGGCAATGCTCGATGTAGATGTGACATCTAGCATATTATATTCGCGAAGAGGAGGAGCCATTGGTTCTCTCCGAATATTTTCCTGCTCCCTTCTTCTTCTCTCAGCGTTAAGTCTCCTAGCTGTGGCTTCTATCTCGGGATCAAAGACCACGTGATCTACAGATCGCGATTGCCTGCGCATTCGAAAACAACAACTGATGAAGAAGTTAGCAAGACACAGAGTAACAGGTGTAATCTATTAAATCTATAATCAAAATAATTCTAATCCGTAGCCTCCCCGGCAACGGCGCCAAAAACTTGTTAAGGTTTTATTTTAATACCGCAAGTGTACGGTGTCGTAGCACATACGGGTCGAACTCAGGGAGGTGCAAGATTAACCACTACTTGATTTTAGATTACAAAATAGTTACACAATCCAGAAATAAGGAATAATCTATAAACTAAAGGCTAAACTAATGACAAAATATGGCAAACTATATGAATATGATAATTAAAGCACTAAATTAAGTATCACCACTACTATGAATTGATCACACCATAACTCGCTTCCCAATTATTCAATTATAACTTAGGTGAGAATGACATTCCCTTATGACTTAGCAATAAAGCACAACTGCGAACCGAAACTAAATCCCAAATCATTCATCGATACCTAAAGCTCACTTTCATGATAGCAAAAGGCCTAACTAACATGTAAGTCTCCTATTTTCATGGCTTACATACACAATTAGAAGCATTAAGAGCCAATGTCAATTAAATCCCAATTTCAATTCTCGCCTATTTTCATGGGAGAATTTAAATCAATGACAAGACTATCCGAATTAAGACTCAACTTTCGTTGATGAACTTAATTAATAAATTAACAATTTAGCAAACAAACATATAATCCTAATCTCTACTCCAACTTTCGTTGATAATAAAAACTAGGGTTAAAATAAGATGCGAAATTGACTACAAATACAATCTTGTCAAACCCTAAGCATATAATTCAATAACATGGGAATTAGAGCAACAATTTATATGATCGATCCATAATAGGGCTCAACTTAATCCTAGACAGAAATACTACTCACTAATCATGGCAATAACAACAATAAGCATAATTGAATACATAATTAAATAGATCAAAGAGAAAGGAAAGAGTAAAACTTATTAAGATTGCTTGAATCGTAGAGGAATCCCAAAATACTTGATCAAATTAATCTTCAAACTCCAAGTTTTTGCATAGAAAACTGAAACTAGGGCTAGAACTCTAATAATAACGTGCATCCCCCTAAATAGAAAATAACATCCACTATTTATATTGTACGAAAACTCACTAAAAATAAAAAGAGAGAAAATAACACAAGGGAAAAGCGCTGCCCGCGTCCACCGCGATCCGCGCTGAGTACCACGAGTCGCGCCCCAGACCGCGAGTCGCGGTAAGCTCTCAGCATTCCACCGTGAGCTGCTGCCACACCGCGACTCGTGGTAGAACCGATGACTCTTTTCCTTCCTTGGACTCTTCAAATATAGCTTCCAACCCAATTGGACCTTGTAGGAAGCCCAAATACTTCCATCTTGGACCTAACATTATATCCATGGTATCATTAAGCCTCCAAATGAGCCACAAATGCATGCTCCTCTCATAATTTGACATTTCTCCTCAATTCCTATCATTTGGGCACAAATCCACTAAAACCAATCCAAATTATATCCCTCAAAATGCGCCAAAATAAGAGTAAAATGCGGACATAACAACTAACAATATTCCCAATTCAACAAAAAAATCAGCAAATTTAGATAAAGAATCTATAATGGGATTGTGGCTGGACAACTGGTGGCTGTGGTGCAACGTAGTGGGGCCTGGCAGTGGTGTGATGCAATAGGTTGGTGGTGCGGCGCAGGGTCGTGGGCTAGTGGCTAGTGGTCAGAGGCGGTGGTTTAGCTGACGAGAGAAAAGGGGAGATAACGAGTGTCGAGAGAGTGTGGCGTAGGGTCGTGGCTGACGAGAGAGAGAAGGACAGTTGGTGGGTGGCGGTGCATATGGTGGTTATGGCTAAGGAGAGAGGAGAGATAACGTGAGAGAAGGGGAGTGAAAGTGACGAGAGAGAGAGAGAGAGAGAGAGAGAGAGAGAGAAAGGAAGAGAGGTGGCGGGGTATGGGGCTGGTGAGGCGGTGGACTAGATGGAGGAGAGAGATAGTCAGATAGGGTGAGTGGGATTTAGGGTTTGCTTTAATTTTAGGTTATTTAATTTTAAATATTAAAACTAGTCTTAGCTTGATTTAAAAAAAAGGATCTACGGATTCGGATCCGGGTCCTGGGATCAAACTCGGATCCAAATCCGTATTCTTACCATAGGATCTAGATTCGACCATGATCTGTCAGGTTCAACTTTTAAGATCCAGATCGTAAAAAATGGATCTGAATCCACGGATCAGAGTCGGGTCCAAGATCCATTGTCATCCCTAGACCTAACAGAAAGAAGAACCTTGATCCTAAGGGATTTAAACTCAACTCTTCTCGCCATGATAGACCAACAACTCTGTTACAACCTATTTCAATCTCAGACCTCTCCTTTAGGTCCTCTACAAACTCAAGTTCCCAACAACAATTCCCTCTAATTGTTGTTCTACTCTGACTTCACTCAATGTGCCTTCTCTTCTCTCTTTGCTTCACTCAAAGTGTCACTTATACATGTGTTCACTCAAACGTACTCCCTTAACCCCAATCTTGAAATACCAATGATATAATAGTAATAGTTGGAATAGTGCCAAGTATGGTGAAGGAAAAATGAAACTTGTGGAACAGATGTGGTACTGAATCAATTTGTAAAACTAATGATATTAGCTTAATATTCTATTTTTCACTAAGTCAGACACACTTTTCAACTAGAATATGACGTTCCTTTACTTGGGAATCAAGCCAATGCACTAACTCCACTAACTTATTAACGTGATAAAATAGAATGCGGTGAATAAGTAAATGTGCAGTCTTTATTATTTCCTTTTTTAGTTTATCTTATTTAATTAATTAAAGACTCGTAAATTAAACTTACTTTTCTAAAAATACTCTAAAAGATAATAAATAAATCTTGTATATATATATTTTAAACAAACTCTTTTCCAGATTTTATATATCCTAAAATTATTCTATCTAATTAACCACTTTCCTTAAATCAAGGGATTTGATTTATTCTTAACCACTAATAATTATTGACTTCTAACTGATTAAAACACATGTTATATTTCATTCTAACTTGACAGTTCCCAAGACACGTTCATTGTTCCTTTAGACTTAACTTTGTGTGACTGACATTATATTATGAACTTAGTTACAAATACGGTAGTTGTTCCTTTGCCTAAGGAACAACTTCAAGTTCCTTAACCCAAAGGAACAACAACTACACACTTTCTTGCTTTCTTTTATGACAATAGTTCTCAGGCTCGGCCCTGTGCCGGTCCAAAGTGGGACTCAGCATAGGGCCTCACAATTAGCCTAATTTTTTTAAAAAAAATCTTTAAACTGATCAGCCCAGATTTCTCTCTCTCTCCTTACTTTATCTATCTCTCTCCTTACTTTTCTCCTCAACAGCTGGACTTTTTCTCTGACTCTCTCAACCACTACTTTTTCTCTAACTCTCTCAACCACTACCCACTGGACTTTTTCTCTGACTCTCTCAACCAAAAATGAGAATTTCATAATACTAGGCGGCAACAACTTAACTCTTACAAGCTATGAAGTATGAAGCTACTGAAATCTATCTTCTTCAACAAGAAAAAATCAATTCCTATAATGGCTATAAATTTACAAGTTTCATCCTTTCTAAATTCACATCTAAAAATTCAGAAATTCAGGTAATTCTATTTTGCTTAGTTTAATTTTTATTTATTAAACTCGTTTGGAAATTGGAATTATGACTTTTGCTTGTTGGTGTTGGTGTATGTTAATTTTTGATTTATCAGTATCACTTAATTTTTGTATAATTTTGGGGAAAAAATTTTGGATTTGAAAAGAGAAGTAGCAATATAAAGTGAGAGGAAAAAAAACTACTGTTTACATTTGGTAACTAAAAAAAAAAGATAGTAACAGTCACTGAAAAAGAAAAATGATAAGCCAAAGATAGAGGGGAAAAGAAAAAAGAAAAAAGAAAAAAGAAAAAAGAAAAAAGAAAAAAGAAAAAGAATGGAGGTTGCACTTCAATTAAAAGCTTACGTCTTCCTCCTCCTAATCCAGTAAAAGAATAAAAGTATGTTCTAAAAATGGGCATGAAAAACGTAAAATGAGAGTTGAAAAACAATTTGCTTTTGAATTTTTATACATAGGGGCCTATTTTTTTATATATCAGCACAGGGCCCCCAAATCGTTTGGGGCGGGGCTGACAGTTCTTCAATGATGCAGTATCACAAATAGGATTTCATAAACAACGATTCCTTATTGACTTAAGGAACAAGTCAAGTTCCTTAACCCAAAGGAACAATATAGTTCCCTAGCATACTTTGTAACCTTGCTCAGAAACTTCTTATCTCTTCTTCTTAGAATTTCCACTAGGAACTTCCTTTATTATCATCCTTAATTTCCATTATTAATTAGTTAGTAAACCTTACACACATAAAACTCAAAACCATGTTATTTTATTACTTCAGTTTGTCATTATCAATACCACATTGAGTCAATAATTTTAACACAATATAGAGGGTTGCAACCACCCTGAAGTTATCTCAAGTCATCCTGAGGCCCTTTACAAGGTCCAATTGAAAAAACATGGCCGGATTCGATTAATGGAAAAAGTTCATCATTAACCCAAAAAATTATAAAATTTATAGGTTATAACACACGCTTTTAATTGAATATTCCCCGACTTGAGAAGAAGATCCCATGGGATGCTTCGCGAATTCCTAGGGCCACAAGAGACCATTTGAAGCACATTCATACTTAAAGGATGGTGCTCTGGGAGCTATTTATTGGTTGATTCGAAAAGATGCAAAATAAGTCGTTGAAGCCATTTTAAGGCAATGAAGAGAGTTTCAACCGCAGTCATTCCCAGTAAAAATATGCGTAGCTAAGCTCGAAAAAGTATAGAATATACCCCCAAAATAGCCAAATTTGAAGGTTATAATACATAATTTCAAACATTCCCGAAACCCAGGATGAAGACTCCATGTGATGCATAATAGAGTTATAGGAGACCATTTGAAAGCATATTCATGCTTAAGAATATGCATATTGTGGCTTTCGGAACTATTTATGGGTTGAACTATAAAGATGCAAAATGACAATTGTATGTTGAAGATAAGAAACACCTACTCCCTTTCGGGTTTTATGTCAACAATATATTTTTCATACGATCTCATGCACGTCTTTTACCATTAATATATTTGAGTATGTATGAATATAAATCATAAAAATTACTACTTTGTAAAAATAGACATTGTTACAATCTTAATACTATCTCATTTTTAACATTATTGTTATATATTGATATGTGAAAATGTGGTCAACGTGTATAGATGAATTCACATAGTGAAAATGTAGATGTTAACGTACATTTAGAGAAAAAGAGTGAGTAATATTGTAGAACATTGAGGAACTTATCAGCCATATTCCCTCTATCTTATAGTAGTATAAATTTAGATAATTCGTCTTTTACGATCAGAATATATACATTAACGAATTTAACTAAATGTCAAACAATCATTTTTTTAAATCTCTATCGGCAAAGAGTTATGTTTGAAATTTGTAGAATTTGACCATAAATCTTAGATTGTGTAAATATATATATATAAGTCTTTAGCTTTATTTCCTAGTTTATTTTCTTTCCTTTTATTTGCTTGGAAGTTTCAGTTCACACATGTGAATATGCTGTGATTAGGTCACTCCGAAAAAAGATTCCAAGGCAGCCGCACTTTATATTGACAACGAACCGAAGTACCCAACCATGGTCAGTAATGTACTCAGTATCAAAGGTGGGAACCCAGTAAGTCCTTTTATAAGACTCAACTTTTTTAATAACGAAGAACTGCAATTAATTTACTATACAATGTTATTTGTCCACACAATTAAGGATAAAAGGAGTGTGCATGTGTTTGATAACTTTACTAGTTGGAGTACTAATAAATTGCCAAATTGGTGAGCACAGAAAAGAAGTGAGAATTAGGGCACTAGGACAAGCTCCTGAGTCCTGAGTAGAAGCAACATCAAGCAGTTGTCTCGTGCTGCACGAATCTCAGAATACTTGTTTCAAAGAAAGTACAGTTTAACTATAAAATTTAAAGCTAAGGTAATTTATTTGTGGAGGGTTATTGTTCTTACAGTTGGTCTTGTAAGAGACCGCCTACTTTTAGTTCAAAATTAGGTAACGGCCCAAGCCCAATGTTAAGAAGAGAACGGACCATCTTTCCGAATATAGTAACTAGTTTAATCTATTTAATGACCAACTTAATCCATTCGATAATTACATGCTTATATTCATTTAGTGACTAGTTTAGTCCATTCGATGACTAATTTAATCCATTCGATAAGACTGCCGAGTTATTTCTTAAAACTATCTGATATAGTTCGATATTCAAAGGAAAACAAAAAAAGGAGAAGAGAAGGGAAGACTAGGTTGGTGTCAGATGTCTAGGCTTTAGGGATAGTGTGGGGTTAGAGTGAGATAGATCGGCCTTGTTAGGAGAAAATAGTTTTGGATTTGTCTAATTTTATGTTAAAATTAGACCGCCTATTCTCATTATTTGTATTGTTCTTAAAGTTGCGTTATATACTTATATTCTACTTGGATAGCACATGAACAAAATTTGCGGAGGTAATTGTTCATAGAGTTGCGTTATACTACTCTACTAGATTGGAATATTGGATAGCACATGAACAGATTTGGATCTTTTTTAAATAAAATTTTAAGATATTTTTTAAAAAGTATGTACATAATAATATTGTGCAATTCTTATGGATAATTCAGAATATAAACAAAAAATAAGAAATAGGAATCTTGTAACCAAAAAGAGTTAAGTTTATTACAAGTTGTAAAACTTTAATCATGTTCAATTCATAAGATTCTTGAATTTAGAGCTTAAAATACTATAAGTGTTACAAGCTAAGTTGAGTGAAATATCTTTGTCTGATGATGGATGGTGTGCTCACATTAATGTAAGTAATACTCATATATACACCAATCGAAAAATCTATATTTTGACAATCAAGCCACCTCAATACATCGAATTCAACTTAGCTTGTTCCACATATACATATTACATACAATATAATCCCTCTATTATTGGTTAGTTGCAATTTTTATTAATTTTTGGAGGTCAAATTATACATAAATATTACTATCACCTATAATCTTGTGGATGAAAATGATTAATTACTATAGTTCAAACTTTGCATAAAAAAGTGTAAATTGTGAAATACAACTCTCTAAATTTAAGAACTGTTAACATGGAAAACAAAATATATAACTCTTAAAGTATAGGAAATGATGAAGAAATGGCTCCATAAATTACGAACTTATCCATATTATAATTAGCTCAAAACACGAAGATATGTAGCATGCATTAGTATTGTATTAGTATTTAAATCTATCTATTATCTACTAATAAATATAATCATGTTCATAATATATTGCCAAATAAGTGGAGGAGAACAAAGTGTAATTAGATATTATGATAATAATCTTATACTTACAACTAAAAAAAATTACATTTTCCACTAGTAATGTTGTGCTATGAGGAACTTTTTGTTATTTTTAAACTAAAAAAAGGATGGACGAGGCACAGGTTAAACTGCAAAAGCATTTTCCACTGATAATTAAATTCTTCATTATTGTAATTTCAAGTTTTGCAAGAAAAAGGAGTTAATATTAATGTATTAGAATTCAATAGCTTTTGATATGATTACCCGCGCAACACAAGGTTAAGGGGAAGGGAGAGTATTATATATACATGTAGTTATTGATACGCATAAATTAGAAAATGAAAAGATGGTTTCTTACAAATTTATTTATCCATTTCACAAACTCAATGCACGAAAAGTTGTAATATTATTTTAGTATCTAAATCTATCTATCAATAGATATGATCTAAACATGTTGATAGTATATTGACAATCTGTGTAATCACTATCAGCTTTTCTGATTAATATATAATTTTCAAATAAAATAGTACAAATCTACTCTTCAATCTAAATCTTACACGTTGTGTAAGTATCTAAGCACTTCCTTAACCACTATTCACCACCCTTAAAAATCAAGGCTTTATAGAAAGGGCCAAAATCAAATTGGAAATACACCTCTAGTGTTTTTACCCCACTTTAGCATTTTGTCCTTAGAATTTTCAGAGGGTTACTACTCAAATCGCCGCATCTCATTTTTCTTGACGTAAGCAACTGACTTTTTCTTATTATGTAAACATTCTCAGCTGTTTCTCTTTCATTTTCCCAAATATCTAAAATTATTTAAGGAGTACTAATTAATTTTATAACTTTTAAACTACAATCCCTTGACTAGGGGCTACTCAATTGAAATCAATCTTAATTAATAATAATGTTAAGTAAGGAATCCCCAGAGATTATGACATCTGATTCCACTTGAACAAAAAAGAGTGGGAAGTTTAACGAATGATATTTGAGCTGGTGTTGTAATTTTTGTGGGTCCCGCTTGTTGTTGCTTGTGGGGAAACACTAATACAATATAGTTGGTTGCCCAATTGTATACAATCATGCCAAAATTAATATAAAACATATTATTAATGTTATTTTTATTAATCAAAATATTCAATTATGTGATGGGTCCTCACGAAACTTGTCTGCATCATCCTCATCAGGTTTATGTTGGATTTTTGCAATATATATATATATATATATATATATATATATATATATATATATATATATATAAAAGTATATATTGCACTTTGCAGTTGAGACACCATAAAATAAGGGCCTGTTTGGCTCTCGGGCAGTTGGCAATCAATGGTTTATTTTCATTTATTTCCCTTCAAATCTTACTATCTTAGGTTAATAAAGAAAAGCTAGCTTTTTTTTTAGGTGAGAAGAAATCATCTGGGTTGTCCTTGCACAGGGCCCCCACCCAGAGGCCCATTACAATTTACAAGCCATACACCCTCAATCCCTCTTAAATCCCAAACAAATGCTTGTGTTAGGAATTGAACTCTCTACTCTGCTAGGAAAAACGGGAAACTCGCCACTTGTACCAACCCCAATTCCTAAAAAAAAGAAAAGCTAGCTAGCTAGGTTAGGCTCGGGAAGTAGGCCAATGTAACATATCCTTGTGGAGTTAAGGGTGATCAAAAGGATGAAGAACATCATTAAAAGAGGAAAATCAATAAGAAAGAGTTGAATCGTAACATCCTCGAACTCTCTCAGCTTCAAACCTGCATCAAAAAGAGTGGCGTACGCAATACATCCTCTGTTAAAAAATACTTGATGCATTTTTCTAGCACGCTTGCCAACGCATAATTTTAACTATTAATATCTCTAATTCCCTACATGTAACATTACAAAAAATTGATATTTAGAAAGTATATATCGAGATAGATCTAACAAGATCCCACATGACTATATTTTTTCCTTACGTAAGAATCACAAAACACGATCAAAGGAGAGTGTGTAAATAGTGCAAAAGTCAAACCGTGTCATCTATATTAAAACTATAGAAGTATTTTTGAAGCCCTTCAAGGAAAAAAAGATTGTAGTACGTGGCCAATTTTCACATTGCTAATACTATATGTGTGTGTATGTTATGTGTGTGTGTGTGTGTGTGTGTGTGTGTGTGTGTGTGTGTGTGTGTGTGTGTGTGTGTGTGTGTGTGTGTGTGTGTGTGTGTGTGTGTGTGTGTGTGTGTGTGTGTGTGTGTGTGTGTATATATATATATTGTTGGAGTATGTCCTACGATCAAGTGCATAACTCAAAAGTTATAAATTCTTAATTATATCCAATATATAGTTTAGGTAGTCATGATACTTTGCTAGAAGCTAATCTTGACTTGTAATATTAATATATGATTAATATTTACTACTCGAACTTGTTTGGACCTACGAGGTCACACCTAAACTACAATGTCGATTAATTAGTCTATTGGAGACTAATATTATTTGATAATACAAATAAATACTCTATTGCTAAAATAAAATGAGATAATTGTAATATCTTCTTATTTAGTAAAATATCAATTATAGGGATAATTGATTATGTTAATCTTTGATTGATTGGAATCAATTAATTAAATGAGTAACAATATCAATCATGTGATGATTGATTGCCCATAAATAAGGAAAGCAATATATCATCCTTTTTGAAAGGATTTGCACGCATATATCAAGGGTGATAATGTAAGAATTTTTTGACCATTTATTACTTTTGTGCATTGCTTAGCCGTGGGAGAAGAGAGAGAGTGAGAGAAAATTTTGCTCTCTAAAATTTTACAAGAGAGTATTATATCAAAAGAATTAGTTGTTTTGAGGTTCTAGCAAATCTAAAAGTCAAATCTTCATTGTGGTGGTGGACTACTTGTGGAGGGATTTCATTTGAGATTCTAGAGTTAACATCAAAGAGGCACGCTACAAAGGTACAATATCTTAACTCCCTCCTGTAGATTCATTATAGTATTTTTAGGGTGTTTTTGGGAATAGGATTTGTACAAATTGTTTGTATTTCCGCATCGTAAATCTTATTAGTGGTATCAGTCGCCTCCCTATTTATGCTATTTTGATCTTTGTAGATGCATATTATTTAATCTTGTTAGTATTAAATTTGGACTTGTGAAATTGCAACATATTATTTTGTTTTTTATTGGAATTCGAATAATATTAATATATGATATATAGTATTCGCATTTCAATTTATTTATGAATAGTTCATATAATATTTTTTTTTTCTTATATTCGAATTTTTTTTTTTTGATGAGATCAGTACATTTTTTTTTTGATTATAAGTCCTTTAAGTATTTGTTCGAATAACATGATTATTAAATTTTTTCTTAAAAAAAGTTGAAATCCTTTACTCAATTTTTTTTAGGTGTGTATATTTTATCTTTTAAATTACGCAAATTTGTAGGCAAGGGTGTCTAATTTGTTTAATTTTTCAAATTAAATTACACATTTTAATTATTGACAATGGGATTTTAAATAAAAAAAAGAAAAAAAAAGAAAGAAGAAGGACAAGTGCCGTATCATATGATGTTCTCTGTGATACTTCTTGATCTAATAAGATATCACATAGAAGTATATCACTCCCATGTTCATCAAGCATGTGATACTTGGTTCATTATTAGTACGTTGGACATGTCCATGCTATTGGCTTCTCAGATAGGCTGCTGTAGTTATAGACTGGGCCTGGCAGTGGTTCCCATGAGCCTACTGTTGGGTCTGGGCTACATTTAAAAAAAAAAACAATTTTGGGTTTTAAAAGTTGTTAAACCCAAGTTTCTTCAATCCAAATTTTGAACCTAATTGTTAGGTGCTCCATGTCTAAGTGGGAGTTTAGTTCAACTCTCATTATTTTGGATAAAGTTGCAATTTTATTATCATGATAATATAAAGTCCAAGTATAATTTCTAACACTATTAAATTTTGTTATATTTTGAACTAATTAAAATTGTTGATTAGTTTAACTAATATTTTGTATTAGAATTGTCTAATATAAACTGGGTCACTTACTCTAAGTAAGTGAATGAATGAATAATTTTATGCTTGAATGTTGGATGACTAGTATGGCCCAAATTAGGATAGAAAGTATGGTCTGCGTACCGTTTATGTATTTTTGTATCTTAAATACGGACTACGAGCCGTTTTGTATTTTTGTAATTTTATTTAAATTTCAAATAACTTGTATGATGATTGGAGAATCAAGTTTTGATGGAGATCAAAAGGCGGATACAAGGAAACATCTTCAAGTTTAGTTTAAGGTGTAGGGGCCATACTAGGATCATTTTAAATTATGCATTTAATTATTGCTTTTATTTTGTTATTATGTTCTTGTTCTAATTACTATTAGTTCACTAAATTTAGAACCGACATAGTAACTTAAGTTCTCAAATTTTAAAATTTTGAATAAATTATATACCCACCCTTACACCCCTCTATTCATGTCTTTGATCATTAGTAATAGGCTTGCCAAAGCAAGGTATTATTTTTTATCTTAGAACATTTAGAGTATATTTAAGAAATTTACAAGTATGTAAGGTTTTATTCAACAAGGTATCCAATTACGACTTGGGCTTTGGGGTATAGGAATGGGCTTTTACATGCGATGTTTCCCATTAACCAAGAGTTATAGGAGTATAACTAATAAAGTGTTATTTACCTAAATCATTTATCTCTTAGGTGACCGGCCAAAGCCGGCTTAGGATTAAATGAGTTGGGGTCTTGGAATCTTTTAGCCTAAATGAGGACGTTTTTGGACTAAAAGCCTTTAACTTGTTTTAACTTGGTTAAAATTTGAAGTTATTGTTTATAATCATAAACCTAAAACTTTATTTTTTTCATTTGTAGATGGTTACTCCTAATTCAAACTCCGCTATGTCATCTTTTGGTATTCGCTCTATTCTCGAAAAGGAAAAACTTAATGGAAACAATTTTCTGGATTGGTATCGCAACTTGAGAATAGTTCTTAAGTCCGAAATGAATCTGGATGTTCTTGAAAAACCTCTCTCCTGCTTGAACCTACCCTTCGAGCATCGCCGAGACTCGACAAGCATATGATACGGTAGTAGCTAGATCTCTTGATGTTACATGTTTGATGTTAGCATCCATGAATTCTGAATTGCAAAAACAATTTGAAAATATGGAGGCTTTTGACATCATTCATCAGCTCAGAGCTATGCTTCATAAACAACCAAGAATTGAGCGTTATGAAACGGTTAAGGCTATCCTTGAGAGCATTCTCAAAGAAAGTGAACCTGTTGGTCCACACGTTCTCAAAATGATGGGTTATTTTGAGAATCTGGAACGATTAGGTGTCACTTTAGGTGATGAGCTACCAATTGACATCACTCTCCACTCCCTTCATAAGGGGTATGACCAATTCGTGTTAAACTTTAACATGAATGAGTTGGAGAAGACTATGAATGAGCTTCTAGGAATGCTCAAGACTGTTGAACCAAGTATCAAGGTTGCACCTATGAATCATGTTCTTATGATTCAGAAAAAGAAAGGGGTTTTCAAGAAGAAAGGCAATAAAAAGCAATACCCTCAGAGTAAGGGTAAGGGCAAACAGGTTGTCAAAACTAAGGCTGGAGCTACTCCAGACCAAGAATGATTTCATTGCCACAAACCAGGTCATTGGAAGAGGAATTGTCCAAAGTATCCAGAAGACAAGAAGAATGGCAATATTGCTTCTACCTCAGGTATACATGTTATTGAAGTTAATCTCACTATTTCTAATTCTTGGGTATTTGATACCGGATGTGGATCTCACATTTGTACAAATGTGCAGGGACTAAAGAAAAGTAGGAGTTTGGCTCGAGGGGAAGTGGACCTACGTGTTGGCAACAAAGCAAAGGTTGCAGCTTTAGCCGTAAGCACTTTTAGTTTAATAATGCCCTCTGGGCTTGTTTTGGATTTGAATAATTGTTATTTTGTTCCAGCTATTTCTAAAAATATTATTTATGTTTCCTGTTTGGATACAGAAGGGTTTACTTTTGAGATTAAGAATAAATGTCTTTCTTTTCAAAAGGATGGAATGTTTTATGGTAGTGCTCACTTATTTAATGGGCTCTATTTGCTAGATTTAGAAAGACAAGTTTATAACATTGATACTAAAAAGGCCAAATCAAATGATTCAAATAAAACTTACCTTTGGCATTGTCGTCTTGGCCACATAAATGAGAGACGTATCAAAAAACTTCAAAAGGAAGGACTTTTGGAATCATTTCATTTCGAATCATATGATACATGCGAATCTATCTTGCTTACTTGGCAAAATGACAAAAGCTCCATTCACTGGTGTAAGTGAAAGAGCAAGTGACTTATTAGGTCTCATACATTCTGATGTTTGTGGACCAATGAGTACAAATGCTAGAGGCAATTATCAGTACTTCATAACATTCACAGATGACTTCAGTAGATATGGGTATATCTACCTTATGAGGCATAAATCTGAAGCTTTTGAAAGGTTTAAAGAATTTCAAATGGAAGTACATAATCAGCTTGGCAAGACAATAAAAGCCCTTAAATCTGATCGAGGTGGCGAGTATATAAGCCAAGAGTTTGATGACCATCTCAAAAGTTGTGGAATTCTTTCCCAACTAACTCCTCCAGGAACACCACAATGGAATGGTGTGTCCGAAAGGAGAAATCGAACTCTATTAGATATGGTTCGATCAATGATGAGTCAGGCCGATCTTCCGATATCATTATGGGGTCATGCCTTGGAAACTGCCGCCCTAATCTTAAACAGAACTCCAACCAAAGCTGTTGAAAAGACTCCATATGAGTTATGGGCTGGAAAAACTCCAACTATGTCTTTTCTTAAGATTTGGGGATGCGAAGTTTATATAAAATGTTTACAATCTGACAAACTTGCACCTAAATCTGACAAATGTTACTTTGTCGGTTATCTAAAAGAAACAAAGGGATATTACTTCTACAATAAAACTGAGAACAAAGTGTTTGTGGCTCGAACTGGTGTCTTTCTCGAAAGAGAACATCTTTCTAGAAATTCAAGTGGGAGAAATATTCACCTCGAGGAAATTCGAGCTGAAAATGAGCCATAAAATCAGGAGCCCCTACAAGTAGTTGTGGAAACTGATAAGACTTTACAACCTGTTGTGGAGTCTACCTCCGTGGCACCCGCCCCTCGTAGGTCTACTAGGAAAGTTTCAGCACCTGAGAGGTATTGATTTCTCATGTATGAAAATAAAGAAATATTGCTTTTAGAAAACAATGAGCCTACTACCTACAAAGCAGCTATGGCTAGTTCTGATTTCGACTTATGGTCAAAAGCCATGAAATCCGAAATGGATTCCATGTATGAAAATCAAGTTTGGAACTTGGTTGATTTGCCCGATGGGGTTAAACCTATTGGATGCAAATGGGTTTTCCAGTTGAAAATTGACATGGATGGAAATGTATATATATCCATAAAGCTAGGCTAGTGGCACAAGGTTTCAAACAAATTCAAGGTATAGACTATGATGAAACCTTTTCACCAGTAGCTATGCTGAAATCTATTCGGATACTTCTAGCAATTGCCTCATATTATGACTATGAAATATGGCAAATGGATGTTAAAACCGCTTTCCTAAATGGTTTTTTGGAAGAAGAAGTGTACTATGACACAACTCGAGGGTTTTATTGATCCTAATGCACCTAGAAAGGTATGGAAGCTTCAAAAGTCCATTTATGGATTGAAGCAAGCATCAAGGAGTTGGAACCTCCGATTTGACGAGTCAATCAAAGGTTTTGGAATTTTCTCAGAAATGAAGAGGAATCTTGTGTTTACAAGAAAGTTAGTGAGAGTAAGATTGTTTTCTTGGTCTTGTATGTAGATAACATACTTCTGATTGGAAATGACATTCCCATGCTAGAGTCTGTAAAGATATGGCTTAGAAAGTGTTTCTCAATGAAAGACCTTGGTGAGGCTCAATACATACTAGGCATTAAGATCTATAGAGATAGATCTAAAAGAATGATTGGACTAAGTCAAGAAACTTATATTGATAAGGTTCTGACTAGGTTCCATATGAAAGGTTGTAAAAGAGGTTTTCTACCCATGTCTCATGGCATAAGTCTCGAGCAAGACTCGGTGTCCTTCGACGACCGATGAGAAAGACCGCATGAGCAAGATCCCATATGCGTCAGCTATTGGATCCATCATGTATGCCATGATGTGTACTAGACCAGATGTTTCCTATGCTTTGAGCATGACAAGTAGATACCAAGCAAATCCAGGTGATGACCATTGGGCTGCTGTGAAGAATATTCTAAAGTACCTTAACAGGACTAAAGAAAAATTCTTAGTTTATGGAGGTGAGGATGAGCTAAGTGTAAAAGGTTTGTGTGTTTCGAGTAGGTGTTTGGTTGTTTAATGGGGGGGGTTGGTTGTTATTTGGGATAAAGTTTGGTGGTTTGTGTGTGTTTAGCAACACTTTTTTTACTAAGCCACTTTCTCGGCGAAACATGAGAGTCATACTTCGACTATGGGAATTAGGAACATTGGAGAATGACCTATATTTGTATTTAATATTGAACGTAGTTCATTATTGAAATAAAAGGTTTATGTTTATTATTTTATAAATATATGTTTGTTTAAATTCGGTTTAGTATTAAAACAAATGTCCAAAGTAATCAGTTGTTTTAAATAGGATGTTGAGTACGAGGACTCAACTATGGAACCCTATTAAGTGAACTAAAATAAATGATTATCTAGTCCCTAATCAGGTCATTAAGTAGGTACATTAATGACCTATAATGATTAGTTTATAGATAGATTGATGATCATGTTTCATGGATCATAGGGGCATTGGATGTCTAATCAATTATATTAATGTGAATTGGTGAATACACATTAGATTTGACCCACATAGAGAAATCTTTAAGTGCTGAATGTCATAAGTTTCTCTAAAATATAAATGAGTTGATTCCTCATACTTGAGTTTACCACTGATTCCTTACATTGATGACTAGTACACTTTGGCATTGTCAAACGTCGTGCCGTAAAAGGAGACTATAAAGGCAATGTGCATGTTGTTATGAGTCGTGTGAAGGATAGAGGGTAAATAAGATGGAATTGTCCTCCTATTACATAGGAATGTTGTTTTGGGCCTCCCTAGAGTTTAAACCGTAAAATGCATGGCCGTGCTCGAATGGATTGTGATTCAATCATTCGTTTGACAGTTGAACTTGAGACCGAGAAATATTCGGACTTCATAAGGATGACAAGATTTCTTACCTTATGTTCAGATATAACAATAAAAGACAAAGGAATTATAAAGCACCACTTGCTCTAGGACAAGTGGGAGATTGTTGGAGTATGTCCTACGATCAAGTGCATAACTCAAAAGTTATAAATTATTAATTAATATTCAATATATAGTTTAGGTAGTCATGATACTTTGCTAGAAGCCAATCTTGACTTGTAATATTAATAAATGATTAATATTTACTACTGAACTTGTTTGGACCTACAGGGTCACACCTAAACTACAATGTCGATTAATTAGTCTATTGGAGACTAATATTATTTGATAATACAAATAAATACTCTATTGCTAAAATCAAAATGAGATAATTGTAATATCTTCTTATTTAGTAAAATATCAATTATAGGGATAATGATTATGTTAATCTTTGATTGATTGGAATCAATTAATTAAATGAGTAACAATATCAATCATGTGATAATTGATTGCCCATAAATAAGGAAAGCAATATATCATCCTTTTTGAAAGGATTTGCACGCATATATCAAGGGTGATAATGTAAGAATTTTTTGACCATTCATTACTTTTGTGCATTGCTTAGCCGTGGGAGAAGAGAAATAGAGTGAGAGAAAATTTTGATCTCTAAAATTTTACAAGAGAGTATTATATCAAAAGAATTAGTTGTTTTAAGGTTCTAGCAAATCTAAAAGTCTAATCGTCATTGTGGTGGTGGACTACTTGTGGAGGGATTTCATTTGAGATTCTAGAGTTAACATCAAAGAGGCACGCTACAAAGGTACAATATCTTAACTCCCTCCAGTAGATTCATTATAGTATTTTTAGGGTGTTCTTGGGAATAGGATTTGTACAAATTGTTTGTATTTTCGCATCGTAAATCTTATTATATATGTGTGTGTATATATATATATATATATATATATGTGTGTGTGTGTGTGTGTATTGTGAAGTTCGAGAGGTTCATCAGATAAAAAACATGGGTTTGAGCACACAAAAGTCATGTATTATGTCCTCATAAATTATCGACTAAGGTATACCGCCTACGAACCGGTTACCAATCACTAATAAAAATACCAACTGATTTTTAATTATCATTGACCGTCTTGTGAGCTCTATAAAAACGCATAATCTTGTAAAAAACGATTATGCAAACTCCGAACTTTTGTTCAACTGATGTTCGGTGAAAATCATATTAAAGTATTATGTTCATCTTCAAGTAGGGAGAGTGTATTCCAAATGAAAATCTTGTACTTGTACCTACCTTTTTGTATTATTTTTAACTATTTATACTCTAATTAAATTTTTTAATAGTTTTTTCATATTTTTCCTAGTTAAATATCGAATATGAAATATATTCATATAGTCATATTGTTTGAAAGAGATGAAACTGTTTTAAAAAATATAATAAAAAAATAAGGTAAAGATTTTTTGTATTGGAAATGAGATCGAAAAGTAATATAATTACACCTCACAATCACATTGCCTAGCTCGTTATTGTTAGGAGTTTATGCTAAAATGATGATTCAAAACCCTACAAAATGATATTGATAAGGACGCTAGTCTCATAAATTTTTTATCTATAATTAGGCTTTAATTATTTATAGCAAGAAAAATGCGTAACAAGTGTCAACCCTGTAGGGACTAGGGTTACAATTTTCATTGTTATTTTTGTAACATAGGTCAACAATCTGAAATTTGCAAAAGTCAGAACTCAATAATGTAACTAAGAAATATAGGATGACAATATATAGCTAACTAAATTTTATTTCCAGAAAGTAATGCTGCCTTTATATTTGACTTTTGCTTTAATACCCTGTCAACTTAACCATTTTTCTTTTAGTTTGACTATATCATACAAGAATTTCTCCAAGATAACAGCGTTGTCAAAATATCTTTCAAGACTACATTATCATTAGAAACATTACACTACATCTCAATATTTTTGGCCACTTGATGATTAAAGTTAGCATATACTTCGTCTATTTTTTGGTTTATAATACAGTTTGCACTTCTGCAAATTGCACTATGTATAAAGTCCATTTTGATCATCGTTGATAATTTATACTTCAGCAAACACATAGACACATGGTCATATGAGATTTTGTTAGATTGATTTCAATGTTCTATTTCAGAATATCTATTTACAGTCTTTACTTGTAATGAAAGATATAATTTTTAAAATCCCGCATTGATAAGCTTGAAAGTTAAACCACAAAGTTGAAAAAGAAAATTAGAGCTAACATATAATAGCATGCACAAGGAGTATCGTTTGAGTTACATTTGTCCTTGTCCATGAAATTTTAAATTTTAAAGTAGGATGAGTCTATGTAAAAGTTGGGTAGACAACAAGGAGAGCACATGAGAATAATTATGACTCATATATAAGTGTTAACATGTATTGACTAAACCATGTTTAAATCTAGATCGAGTTACTATCTTTAAGGCTAGTTCAATCTTCTCAATCTAATGGGTTTTGAAATTATTGTGTATGTTATTCCACACGATCCATGTCGTTTCTTAAAATTTAGGTGTATGTAAAAACTCAAATCTCCAGATAATATATAACATAATTAAACAAGTAATATAATATCTACAGTTTTTTGTCTAATTATCTTCAGATGCTATGAAAGCATATAATGTGTAGACTACAATATTTGGGATAGTCCTAGTAGAACTAAATACTAATCATATAAAATAACCCTCATAACATAGCATGCGTATATGACATAAGCCCATGAATATTTCAATGTGAATGATCATATATCCCTGCATAATTAATTCCAAGCAGAAAAGATGAAAAGAAAAATCCACCCAATTTTAAAGTCAAAACCCCTAGTCCATAGTATACTCTAACTAACTTGTCCTTCATTTTCAAAAGTAGGTATCAGAAATCGATCAAACATCTACCTCCTCTGTTTCTTATTATACATCATATTGATTGGATATATTTGACAATGCAGAACTTTAACTATTAATATTTTTTATTATAAAAATATTAAAAATCATAGAAAAAATTATATTTTAAAACTTTACATTGAGATAACCGATAACAATTAAAATAATAGCATTAGTCTTTATATATTAGTAATTTAATATATATGGTCAAAGTTAAAATCTAAATATTATTAAAAGTCAATATGATGCATCTATTAAAAACGGAGGAAGTATATTCAACAAGCAACAGAACTTTCAAGTTGTACAAGCTCCCGCAAAAAAGAAGTTGTAATACAAGACGTGTAAATTGTAATTTTGCACCTTAGTGTGGCCTAAATGCGTATGAACATTACGCCAACTTATATGTACAATAGTAGAAAGCTCCCATAAATAGGAAGTTATAACACAAGACATGCATAATTTGGCACCCTAGCGTGGCCTAAATGCGTATGAACATTACGCCAACTTCTCCATACAAATAGTAATAATTTTATGGAAAATAATTATACATAGGTTTCAGTATCAATACAAATATACTAAAAGACGTTCCTATTAAAGGACGGTATGACACTCTCCAATGTATGTGCCACGTGACACTCTTCCCAAACTTTTAATACATATTTTTATGATCTCATTTAAAATTATTACCAATGTGTAGCTACTAGCTAAGAATCGAGCACATGACCCTTAAAATAAAATATGAGAGTTTAACCACCAGTCCACTATAATTTCAATGTCTAATACTTCAAAGTAAGACATAATAAAACCTTATAATTATATGTAATTATAAAGATATAGACAAATTTTTTGAGCTCTGGCACTTTTATTAAGGTAATAAGTAATAACATTCTCTTAGTTATTTTTATCTCAATTCCTTATAAGTTTTTTTAAAACAATTTATCATACCATAACGTCCATTTTTAATTTCGCACTAGATAGAAAATTACGAAAAAGCTAATAAAATTAAGTAAGAAATTTATGAATAATAATAATATATTTGATAATCTCTGTTGTAGCCTAAAAATCAACGGCTCTCTTTCGGACACATGGATGGACGACCAATACAACGCACTTGAAACTCAGATACATTGAAGAAGTACCACGTCTGACTCAGTCAATCGCCAAGGATTCTACAAGTAGTTTGTAATCCCAAACAAGTGCCATGGCACAAACAAGAGATCAAACAAGAGAAAAAAGAATTGTATACATGTATCTTGACACTTAGTCAAGCAAAATTCATATAATACATTTTCTACTTCCTTCTCATATTGGTCCTTTATTTTTTTACTAAGTTGTTCACTTTGGGGCATTTTTTACCACCAGTTAGTCTAGTGGTCTAAAAGTGACATTAACTTAGACAAAATTACAAAGAACAATAAAACGTACAAAGTAAAAGGCATATAATGGACTTCAAAACAGGAAATACTCATTTCTCTGACGCACATTACTTCCTCAAAGAGACCGGCCAAAGTGCAATAAACCTAGAAGGTATATCACACAAATGGTTACCCAATTAACGATAGTCTCTAGTAAGAGAGACGTCATGGTCCCTAAAAGGAAGCCGACCAAAAATAAGCAAGCCTTAGTAAAGGAATCTAACTTTCAAATGCAAGGTCAGTTCAGTAGTAAAGGCCCTAGTAAGGGTTCACTACTCCAAGACGAGCGTTGCTTCCTCCAGGAAGCCGGCCATAATAAGGTTCGTCCATCAACAAGCAATATACACATTGCAAATAGGTATCTAAGTTCGTCCTAAATACAAAAGTTTGTTGTGGCTCGGCCACTGTTGGTTGCTCTCCTTCTTGATGCAAAACTCGTCCAGAATATGAGTTATGCCCAACAAAGGGGGGAAACAGCTAAACCTTTGAATATTTAGGACGAGCCTAGTGCTAAGGACGAGCCACATTTGTACTTAGCTACATTAAGGAAAGTTTGAAGATCGTCCAAATACAAGGACGAAACTCACCCTTTCCTTAACTAAGCTTGAAGACCGTCCAAAGATGATGACGGGTCTCATTTGGCTTCTTTAAGGAAAGCTGAAAACCGTCCAAATACAAGGACGAAACTCACCCTTTCCTTAACTAAGCTTGAAGACCGTCAAAAGATGATGACGGGTCTCATTTATACTTGGCTTCTTTAAGGGAAGCTGAAAACCGTCCAAAGACAAAGATAGGACGCATTTATTGCTAAATTAAATTGCAAAGATGTACAAGAAGAACAAGACGAGTCCCAGTTATACTTGATAAATATTCAAGTCCAATAAAAGCAAGGACAAGCATTGGCAAAAAGTCATTTCATTATATACTCGTCATAAAGGCTTACAACTTAGTCTAAAGCAAAAAGAAGAAAAAAGACTAAGCTACAACGGCAAACAAGCCAAGAAACTTAGAAGAATAAACCTAAAGCTAGGCACTTTATTCAGCACCTGTTTCTTGGTCGTCGTCAGGAGACTCTTCCTCGTCAGCAACCTCTTCATCTGAGTCCATGAATTCAGGAGGCTCTTGAGTAGTCACCATTGCACGGTGGACGCTCCGCGGACAAAGCTGGGGACTTCATGAGGCTCTACCAGCATTTCAAAGGCCATGACAGCCCAGTCATTGGACGTCTCAATGACCTGATTAAGGCCTTCCTTGGCGTCCTCAAAGGCCTGGGCCGCTTCCTTCTTCAACCGAGCATTTCGAGCCCTTAGAAGGATATTCTCCCTTCTAAGTTGAACAGCGGCCAAAAGGGCAGTATCTCTCTCGCCTCTCAACTCAGTTGAGACGGTGTCCAAGGCCAGTTTCAATTTATCCTAGGGGTGTTCGCGGTTTGGGTTGGTGCGGTTTGGGATATACCACCACAAAAATTATTTTCGCCCAAACCTTTCCAAAAGGAGGGTTTGGTGGTTTTTAGTGTGAAAAAATTTTGAATTATTTGAAAAGAAAAAGATAAAAGAAAAAGAATTAAAAAAAATGAGTTATATTAATAAAAAAAAAAAAATTAAAAAAAAAAAAAAAATTAAAAAAAAGAAGAAATAAAAAAAAAAAAAAAACATATCCTGATCCTTGTACAGCTAGTTGATGGTGACGAGATACTATTGGTTGTTAGCCTCTAGTGTGGCCGATCGTTTTTCCCAGGCCTCCCTTGATTGACGGTGAAGAGTCTCCGCCATCTCAATGTCATAAATGACCTTGTCGCCGGCCGTTGTAGCTTGATGGACGAGCTGCATATTTTCCTTCCTAAGCTCTCTCGCCCACTCCTCAGTCAAAATGTTGCGAGCCAGAAGCTGAAATGACAAAGATCAAGCAAGTGAATAAGACGAGTTGCAAAATAAAGAAAAATTGTTACAAGTACAAAAACGAAAACGACCACAAACTTTACCTCGGCAGTATGTTGTGACATGTAGCCTACATGCCCAGCTGATGCTCCCCTTAAGCCCTTTATATAGGACTCTGGGTAGCACTTGAAAAGCTCCTGCCTAAGCCGTTCACGTTCAACCTTTGACATCTTGGCAAAGGCAGCAGAAGACTCCTCGTCTGAGTCCACTATGGGAGCAGCCGAGGCGGATGCAGGTCCTTTGCCCTTATCTGAAAGAGGGGGGAGTCAGTTCTCTTGATAGGGATGACTACTGTTTGTCTGTTGGACGGACTCATTGAACGTCCACCGACCCGCAGCGTCCTAACTATGTTAGGATAATACGTCTCACCCGAAGATAGAGACGCCGCTCTAATAGATAGCGGCATCTGTGAGACCAGCTTGGCAACCGAGCCACTGAAGGCTGGTTTGTCTTCAGTAGCCGTGTCCGGCTCGTGAACCACCAGCGCCAGAGCAGAGTCTGGCTTAACCTAAGATTGATCAGTTGGAATCGGTGGACGGCTCCTCCTTTAAGATTTTGTCCTTTGGAGGAAGGATAGTTTTCTCCCCGATCTCTTTGCCGCTGGGATGGTCTTCTCCGTCTTCTTTTTTGCAAAGCCCTTAGGCTTCTTGGTCAGAGGCTGATCCCCGGCCGGTGCAGGCCTCTTCTTAGATGAAGAAGACTTCACAGGTGGAGCCTTGTTGGTTGGGGCATTTTTCTGCAAAAACAAACAAGTTAGGAGAATGATCGTCTAAAGAAGGTAAAGCTAAAGTGTGTTTTGGACGAACCCTACTTGTTAAAAGAAGGCGTCCAATTAAACTCCAGATGAGGGTTGGTCGATGAAGGAAACCGTCCAAACATGGACGACCTCTTTCTTCGAACCAACCTCGTCCAAGGCCTTCATCCCACTCCAGACGAGGATGGTGCGACGAAGAAAACCGTCCAAAAAGCTGGACCCCTTCCTTCCTCGAAGGACCGTCGTCCAAGAACCAACAAACACCTTGGACGGGTCACCCAGGCCTCGTCCAAGGCCTTCATCCCACTCCAGACGAGGATGGTGCGACGAAGAAAACCGTCCAAAAAGCTGGACGCCTTCCTTCCTCGAAGGACCCACGTCCAAAAACCAACAAACACCTTGGACGGGCCACCCAGGCCTCGTCCAAGGCCTTCATCCCACTCCAGACGAGGACGGTGCGACGAAGGAAAACGTCCAAAAAGTTGGACGCCTTCCTTCCTCGAGTGACACTCGTCCAAGGCCATTATACCATTCATGACGAGGAAGGTTCGTTGAAGGAAGCCGTCCAACTATGGACGCCTTCCTTCCTCGAGCCACCCTCGTCCCAAAAAAAATGCTGATTTACCAGAGTTTCAGCCCTCTTCTCGGCGCTCGTCTTGGCGAACTCCTTCCATAAGTTGTTAGTAAACTTGGACATGCTGAGAAGTGCTCTGGCCGACTCTGCAAAAAAAAAAAAAAATGAACGGGTTAGTCAGAAACACATTCTGGACGGGGCACTTTACTTCGAAGTTTTGAAAATATACCTTTATCCTCGACCAACCACAAGTTAGCGGCGACCAAGAAGTTATCATCATAGAACATCTCTTTGAAGGGGATCCAGTTAGCTGGCCCTTTAAAGGATGTATTATCTGGTCTATAATACTTTTTTATTTTAAAATATTACACCACCTCCTCGTCAAACTTGTCCTCTAAATCCAGAAAGGACTTCCCTCGCCCAGTATTCATAATGGCCCGGCTATAAAAACGATAGCCCTCAATGACCTACTCGTTGGCCGCTCGAAGAAAGATAGAGTCGGCTTTCCAGTCATGCATCTTTGAAGGTTTGCCCCAAGCAGAAAGAAAGTCGGGGCGGTTGCAGATGCTGAGCCACGCTCCGTCCATTGTCCCTGGAACCTCGGACGCGTAGTGTATTTGGGTAAGGGCCGGGAGAGAAAGGGCCAGGCCGCGCAGCTCGCAGACGGCTATGAATGTCAAAATATTGTACCAGGCATTGGGCGCCAATTGATTATGGACAATGTTGTAATGCCTTAGCACTTGCTCTATGAATTCATGAAGAGGAAACCTCAACCCCGCGTCCAAGGCTAGCTTGTAGACGGTGAAGTGATTCTTGGGAGCACTCAGAACCGTAGCCTCCTTATTGGGCATGACAAAAGAGAAGCACGGCATGGGCATATAGGTGGACAAGTAGTTGGGATCAGGCCCTATTTTTTCTAACCACTTACGATTGACTAAGATAAAGGCAGGGTCAGAAAGAGGACCTAAGCGTCTTCTAATTTCAGACGAAGTGGTGGAGGGTTCTTCCGATTCTTCAGCTGAGCCGGAATCACCCTCGTTATTACCTTCGCCGGCTTCTTCCATGTCGATATCCCTACCAGACGGACTGGCCTCAGGGTTTATTTCAAGATTCTCCCCAACACTGTTATCAAGGGAAGTAGGCCCGGCCAAAGGCTGAGCACTTTGGGTCTCCCTTGTCTCATCTGGAACTCGTCTAGTAGATTCCTCCATTTCAGAGCTATAGGACGGGAGAATTATTCTTCGTCTTAGACGGGTCGTTTGCTTGACGTGCGCCAGATTACCCTGCACAGGTAGAGACTGGGTCGTCTGACTTTGCCGGCCAAAACCATAAAAAAATATATACTCGGCCAGAATAGGCCCAACTCTAGAATGTGCCGAAGAAGAAGTACTATCGGCTCTAGGGTTAAGGAAAAATCTTGATCGGCCAGGATTATTTGACGAAGAAGAGGAATCCATTTTATTGATTTTCTAAGAAAAAATAAAGAATAAAGGAAAACAAAAAAGAGGAAAGAAAAGATACCTGACGGAACGCTTGGACGATTCGGTGAAGAAAACTGAAATTGGACGATTTCTCTCTCTCTCTAGAAAAATGCAGAGCCTCTCTCTCTAGAAAATTTCTCTCAAGGTGTGAAATGATTAAATGGGGGCAAAAGAAGCATATATATAAGGGGGTGAAAAACCTGCTGAGCCGGTTAAAAGTTGACCGGTAATGGTTAAAACGGTCAAATATGACTGGTAAGGCCCAAAAAATGGCGCATCTTTGCCTCTTTTTGAATTTGAGGTAACTTCCTCAGGTAAAAGGGCCTTAACCGTCGTATGGGCCAACAGTAAAGACCCTTTCAGGGGCAAATATTGTAGCCTAAAAATCAACGGCTCTCTTTCAGACACATGGATCCATCAGGACCGTACACGTGCCCCATCAGAAGAAATAAGGAATAATGGTTTAACCATTGGGTTTTGCTCAGGTGGGAGAAAAGGCTCGCCTTTTGGCCCAAAGGTTGGTCAGAGCCCAAAATCCCTAAAATGACTGCAGGTGATTGGTTGATGATCCATCTCCAGTCATAACCTGCCAAGTGTCATGATTTGATTGCCTAGCCAATCAGGTGCCCCTATTCTAGGGTAACTTAAAAGGGCAGCAGTCATATCACAAACACTATAAATACCCCTGAAATCAGGAGAAAGGTAATTCAAGGCAAACAGTGAAAACTTACTCTGTGGAAATACTCTTTCACATTCTCTCTCTACTTTTTCCTTCTCACTCCTGATATCTAACTTAAGTTTCGGAGGGGGAACCACCACCCAAACCTCCAGGGTGGGTCCCTTTTTGCAGATTCGGGAACGAAGCTCAGGTTCGGACAGAGCAAACTCAGCCATTGTTGCACAAGTCTCCAATTGAAGAACATCTTGAGGGAAATAGTTTACTTGCCAGCCAAGCAGACTAAACAATCTCTATTATATAAGTGAAGGGGGGAGGAAGATGGTGTCCCCTTTACAAAAAGTTTGATATACTCTTAATGAATTTAAATTGCCATATATATTAAACAATCTTTTCTTCCTCCTATTTGCCATATATATTGAACAAGTTAATAATGGAATTGAATTTGAAATTTCAATTAAATATTAAATTAAGGAGAATGATTCTTACATATATGTGAAAAACTCTATTCAAAAATTAAATTGACAATATAACCTGATTGACACAATCAGACAATATAACTTGATTGACACAATCAAAAGAAAAAATAAAAACTTTAATTTCATATTAATAATTATACTGATAATATCTATACTAATATATTAAAAGGCGTTCCTAAGCCAGCAACGATGCCATATGGCGCCTTTGCTTGGATTATTTTATGCTATGTAATCTACATACACTAAAAAAATTAGAAAATGCATTATGTAATATTCGATCCCGAGATCACAAGCATATATATTAATGTATTAACCACTAAACCAAGTGATACTTGATGTTATTATTTCAAAGTAAAATATTAATAAAAAAAAATATAATTACCCGGGGAGTAGCCCGAGCCTAAAAACTAGTTTTAGAACCTAAATGTGGATTATTATTCGGTAATCTCTATTATATAAATCAAACTCTTCCACTTTATTAATATTCAACGATTGAACCTGAAACACAAATTATTCCACTTTATTTGAGTAAAAGCTTTCTTTAGTTTTATATTCCTTCTCTCAATACTATATTTGAATAATGATGAACAAATAACTAAAAAAACCAACAAAATATTGATTTTAAAAAAACATATTAAAAAAATTAAAAACAATTATTAGTATATGTTCGAATCAAATTTTTTGCAACACTGATGAGTAACTAATTGAGAAAGAAAAACCTTAACATAACAGCATGCATAGCGTACAAAAAATGCTAGTTGTAACTAACCCTAGGCATCGCCCGGGACAAAATACTAGATTATAAATTATAAAGAGTAGTCGACTAGTAATTACAACTAAAATATATTGATGTGATCATTATTGGGCTTTTTAATAAGCGGCAACTAACACACACTTGCAGAGGTATACAATGCCAAGATGGAGGAACCATATAGTATACAAGTAGAGTAAATTAGAAGAGGAATATTGATGATCTTGAATCAGCATTCAAATTAATGAAATTCAATTCCCTACACAGATAAAGCAAAGTTAATTACATAGATAGATAAATTACTGCAGTTCAATGCCGAAATTCTAGGGTCGAGAGTATGATTTTTTTTTTTTGACATTGGTGGAAGGACAAAAAGAAAAACTAAGAACTAGGAGAAATGAAGCGTGAACCAGTTCGCGCGCACATGGTTGCCCAGTTATGTGCAAACTGAACTTGTTGTCGATTCACCTTGAGAAGCAAACACCACTGAAAATGTTTAGCAAGCAATTTAATCCGACGAATAGTCCATAAAACCGCTATGGGAACCTTCTTGAGCTCTTGTAAAGCTAGATAGAACAAGATTAGAGCAGTTAGTATGGAAAGTTGGACGATGGAAGTTATTTTGTAAAGCCCATACCATTGCTTGGTAAAGGGCTTCAGCCTCTGTATGGAGAGCAGAAGAGGCTAGACCATAGGTAGCCCCACCCAAAAGATGTGCAGACGAAACCTGTTGAGTAACCCACGCAAAACCTGACATATTTGTGGTCTTATTCCACACAGCATCAGTTTGGATCACCTTTATACCATAACCCGAATTATGCTGACCCAGATGGACTGCAAGAAACCCGGAGGAAGAGCCATATCTCTTTCAGGCGGATGAAGGAAACGAAGGCATTGGAAAGAAGGAAGATTTCTGAGGGTGTCATGTTGTTGCTGTAGAATATTTATTTGATGAAGAACTATGTGAGGATCAACATCTTCATTTATGAAAAGTATGTTATTCCTATGCAACCAAATGCTCCATAAAGCCCAAACAAATTTTAAAATACGAGGGCTATCAAGACCATCCTCGCTATTGAAAAGCAGGATATGTGTAATAATCCAATTTGAGCAAGACATTGAATTATTTTGAGTTTGAATAGTAAGTTGGAGAGCAAGCCAAACTTGTTGTACAATACTACATTCACGAAAGATATGTTGAGAGCTTTCAATATGTTGATGGCAGAGATCACAGTTCTGAACCATATCAATACCTCTTTTTACCAATTGTTCTTTTGTAGCCAACCGATCATAAAGCAATTTCCAAAGAAAAAAATTTCATTTTGGAAATATAGGTAGGTGCCAGAGGACTTTGAAAATTTTTGTTGAGGCTAATTGAAAGTGAGAGGGCAACTCATTTAGAGAAAGACTCAAGAGAAAAGCATAAGCTGACTTAGTTGAGAATTTTCCATCCGGATGATATTTCCAGTACATGAAATCATCACGGTCTTCTTCAGGGATTTCCATTGCTAGAATTTTATGTGCATCCATATGTTTGAAAAAAGACCTGACAAAATTAGATTTCCAAACACGATCATTAACATCAATAAAATCCTTAACCTTAGACACTTGATCTTGACAAAGAGTAGTTCTTGAATTTGCCAAAGGACTTGAACCCTGAACCCAGTTGCTAGAAAAAGAACGAAGCATATTTCCATTACCCAATTTCCAAGCTGCTCCTTGAAGGGAGAGCTTCTCTGCTCGTTGTAAACCATGAAAACCCCAAGATCTAGCAATACCTGTCTTTCTAACATAAACATCAGTAGCAAGCGCCATAGGCTTAATGGCATTAAAAACTTTGGAGATTAAAGAATTTGGACGTAGATACATCTGCCACACTTTTTTCATCAAAAAAACTTTGTTCAAAACCGAAATTGAACGGATACCAAGCCCTCCCATACCTTTTGGTAATTGAACAATCTTCTTATTTATCCAATTTATACCTCTTTTATCCTTGGAAGACCATAAAAAAGAAGTAATCATGGAGTCAAGCTTAGAAGCAACACCAATAGGTATTTCAAAAGTGGCTAAAACATGAGCAATCATTGCCACTAGCACAGTATTAATAAGGATAATCATTGTTGGTTGTGACAATAAAAGAGAGTTCCAACTCAATAGTTTTTGGGAGATATTGTCAATCAGAAACTTGAAATGAATAGACTTAGGGCCTTGGATATCAATTGGAACTCCTAATTGCTTGCCAAGTGAATCACTTTGAGGCATTCCAAGAATTTGTTTAAAAAGCACTTGATTTTCTGGAGATGTGTTTGGACTAAACTTAACAAAGGATTTAGAAAGATTAATTCTAGAACCAGAAATTTCACAAAAAAATTTAGAAATGGTTGAGATGTGTTGACAAGAATCTAACGAGGAATGGAAAAAAAGAAGAGCATCATCTGCGAAAAACAGATGAGAAATAGTAGGACTTCTCCTAGAGATCTTGAGACCTTTGAACATGTTTAAATTTTCACCTAAAGCAAGCATCCTAGAATAGATGTTCATGCATAAGATAAATAAATAAGGTGAAAGAGGGTCACCTTGCCTCAAACCACATTGAGGATGTAAAACTTCAGAGATGTTGCCATTTATTAAGAGCTTGAAAGACACAGTAGAAATACAATGATGAATCCACTGGAGCCAACAATGAGGAAAACCATAAGCCCTAAGAACTTTCAAGACAAAATCCCAATGAATTCAGTCATAATCTTTATTTAGATCAGTTTTCACAGCTGCAAAAGTAGAGCCACCACCCTTCTTCTTGTTGATAAGATGTAATAAATCATGAGAGAGAAGAATATTATCGGTCATATGCCTATCAGGAACAAAAGCAAATTGGTAATGATCCACCAAACCAGGCAGGACCATTTTCATACGAGCAACCAAACACTTGGCTATACAATTGTAAATTGTGTTGCAAAGGCTAATGGGGCGCAGATGAGAGGGTTCTGAAGGATTATCCACCTTATGTAACATAACTAAAAGTGTATTGTTCCATTCTTTAAGTAAGAAACCCGTAGAAAAAAACTGTTGAATACCACGAACAATATCAGGACCAACAATATTCCAGTGAAACTTGAAAAATTCAGCATTAACACCATTAGGCCCTGGCGTTTTTAAAATCCACCATAGAAAACATTGATGTTTGTATTTCATCATCAGAGAAAAACCGTTGCAAAACTTGACTTTGCGCATAATTTATTTGTGGCAGATGTAGTTGACGGAGTTCTTGATCTGTTTGTTGTTGATTCTCTTGAGAGCAAGTATGTAAAAAGATTTCGGCAAGATGATTCCTAATCATAGCAGTAATTTCATTAACATTCTCAACCCAATCACCATCAATATTCTTCATAGCCATAATATCATTCCTTGTTTTACGTTGACGGATTCGAGAATATAAAAGATGAGAAGGGCAATCACCAAGCATAGTCCAATTTTCCTTCATTCTTTGTTTCCAAAAAAGAAAACCTTCTAGCATATGAGTGACTGAATCATTTATAGCATTGATGTAAGAAGCACCAGATTCAGAATTAGTGACTAAATTTCCCATGTTGGAAAGTTTATCACAAATTTTTTTCCAATTAATTCCATGGAAAGTTTTATGAGTTAGGCACCAATCCCTAATTTGCACCACTAACATACGCAAACGTTGTTGAATTGAGAAAGCAAGGGACCCTAGATAGTGTACCTTCCATCCTTGTGAAATAATATCAACAACTTCTTTTCTATTTAGGCACCAGTTTTCCAACTGGTATGGACGCTTCTTCAAAGCAGAGTCACAAAAGGTAGAGTAAATAATAGTTGCATGATCAGAGCAAGTAATCGGCTCATGCATCACCATGTGATGTGGAAATAAAGTAGTCCAATTAGAAGAAACATAGACCCTGTCCAGTCGCTCCATAATCAAATTAGAACCCAATTGCTTGTTAGACCAAGTATATCTTGGACCCATAAAAGGAACACTAGACAGATTTGAAGCAAATCTCCACTCCATAAAGCTATCCCAACCCTTTCTTGACGTTGACCCTCCCATCTTGTCTTCATAAAGCTCAACTTGATTAAAATCCCCAAGTATAATGCAGTTTGGTAAACTACCAATTAAAGACATTAGGAGTTGCCAAACAGCAGGCCTATCTTCAACAACAGGAGCACCATAAAAGAAACACACATACCAAACTTTTCCACTAATTTCAGTGATCTTACAAAGCATAAAATTTTGACAAATGTGGATAGGAAAATCTAGATGCTGAGACCAACCTAAAACTAATAAACCACCCTTAGAACCTACATCATCAATACCTATAACATGAGAAGGATTAAGAGACTTAAACTTAAACGAAGCAACATCCACACTTGTTTTTGTTTCAGATAAAAATAAAAATAAAGGCCGATGAGAACGATAAAGCCAAAATACATATGCAACTGCAATGGAGTTATCATCCTTCACTCCCCTTACATTCCATGAAATTAGCTTCATGGTAGAACGGAGGGCTGTCTTGGGCCGCCCCCACACCCACTGGAGGAGAGAGAGATAAAATAACTGAGAAATGCATTTCAATATCATCTTTTTCAGCATGAGAAGAGCTTGCCCCTGCATTGTACTGCTTCGATTTTTTAACATTCTGAACATCCAGCTCTTGACCTTGACGTTTGTGAGAAAACTTTGACGCAATCTCTTCACCAGCTTCGACACCAAAATCCTCCGCCATACCTACATCAGTAAGAGCTTTTGGAACAAGCTTGAAAGTGCCATTTTCATAACACCACATATTAAATCCACCTTTTGCCTCCCAGGCCTCCCACTTCATGCGTCTCCTTTTTAAAGCCCAATTAGTTTCCACATAACTTGGATGGACAAAACTAACTTCATCCCCAACTGATTTGCAACGAGAAATAGGTGGGAGTCTACGTTTCTTAGCAGGCCAAAGAGAAGATAGAACCGAGACCCCATGCATTACCATTTCCCCAGATGAAACTGGAGATTGCGGGGAATTATGAGGGTCATTCTCCCTCTGAACTTGACTGGGAGATTAAGATGAAGAGTGAACTGGAGTGAAATGAGATGTAGAAGAATGCTGAAATTGTGTAGGATGAACTCGTGATCTTGCATTAATTGAGTTGATGAAGTTGCGCAGCCTATTTCGCGCTTAAGAGAGCAGACCAGCTTGCGAGATTATACTTGCCATACCTGTGCTATACTCTTGAGGACGAGTTGAAATTGGAGTAACAATTGAACGTGATTGAGTCACAGTAGGTAGCAATGATCCCTGAGAAACAACATCCTGAAGAAGACCATAATTATTAATATGCATAAGATATTCCCTGTAGCTTGAAAAGGTTGACTGTTATTGTTATTTTGAGCAGCCCACTCAGTAATTCCAAGAACCTCGAACATAGACTGACGTTGAGTAGGTTGACTAGAAACTTCCCCCTAATTTGATTGAACATTTGTAGAAGCAATACCTTGCGCGACTATAACCTCATTTTGAGAAGGAACTTGAGGGGAACTGAAAATAGCATACGGATCAGAAGATAGTCCAAATCTCCGTCCTGGAGATTGTTGGACCTGGTTAACAATCAGAGCTTCATCTTGAAGGCCCATACTTTGTTGCATGTCAAAATTATGTTCACTATTTTCATTTGGAAGATCAAAATCTTCCTCACCCGAATAAAAAGTGTCTTCCCCACCTGACGACGAATCATAGGGCAAATTACTAGAAGGAAATTCTTGCATACCTGAATTTACATCGCTACTTGATGAAGGAGATGGCCTTGGATGGAACGGTGGATCATCATCCACAATCGATTGATATAAGTTGACCTGAGTGTTGCGAAACCTAAAACGGTCAGGCAACCCTTTAATGAAATTTGTATAATACGCCAAGTTCATTGGGCCGTAAAGAACTCTTCGGCCCGAACCTTCAAGGTCTGCAACACGAGTTCTTATGCGACGATGAGCTTCAAAATTAGATAAAGTGCAGGCCCTTGTGTAATGGCCCGCACAGCCACATTTCTTGCAGAACCGAAAAACTCCCTCGTAGCGAAAATAGACCCAAATAACCTGGGAATCTTGGAGAGGGAGAAAGCATCCTGGGATCAAAGGCTTAGAGAGATCAATTAGGATTTTAGCCCGAAATTCTAGATCGCTTGGAAGATCAGCCAGCTGGGTTTCCATCTCATCAATAAAACCACATGACGCAAAGCTTGCATGGCCCATGCATTAGATAAATAGCCCAAAGGCAGGCCCGATACTCTAACCCAAATCAACCCAAGGTTGAAAGGGATACTTTGAGGCACTGTTGACCAGTGACACCTTCTAAACGTAATTATCCTTCCATCCACTATAGCAGTGTGGTGTTGCACTAGGGCATCCACATCAGCACGTTGGGAGCATGAGAACACATAAAAATCTCCAATACGTTGAATAGTAATGGATCCATGCTTGATCCATTGAGTATTCATAATACCTTGCACTAGATTAACAGCAGGAGGGTGGGGACCAACAAACTTCCCCAAAACGGACATATTCCAATTTAACACTCCTGAAAAATCCGAATCAGATGGTGGGTCTATTAAAGCCCCCATCCTATAATTCCGGAATTCACTATTCTGTGACATTTTAAATAAAACACCAGAAAGGAAAAGGAAGAGTTGAGAAAGAGATATTGAGAATTAAATGTGTTTGAATAGAAGAGACTGGAGTTATGATATTTAAGAAGAAGAGAAAGTTGTTGATAACTGGAGTGAATTTATTGGAAACAAAGGGATATTCCAAGAAAACAACATCTACCAGCAATAAATAGCCGGAGTAGGTTGAGAAAACTAAAACTCTTAGAGACAAATTCGCCAAGTGTTAAAAGATTTTGATTGGGTAAATTTGCATGAATACCATCTGCAAACCCTATTTAACCTACTGACAAACCTATGTTCTTGGAACAATTTTTTGTACAAGGAAACGAAAGGGATTGGGCAGACTGAAAAGTTCTCCTACTTTGCGTCCTTCAATATCTGACGCGTGCATAGGAAGAAACAGTTAACTTTTGCATGAAACAATGAACCATGCAAAATGTGGAGAAGAGAAAAAACTCACTTTTCTAGTGAGATAAGCTCTCGAATTTTAGAGAGAGATGAGAGTATGATTTGTTGGAGTATCATATATATATATATTCAAAATTAATCTCATGTTTATTTCACGTGCATGTTCTTTTATCATCTTTTTTCTTGTATGTTCTTTATTAAGACTGTACATTTTTTTTTTTTTGAGGTTTTTGTACTTTTGCATCATGCTCCGATCGGGTGTATGATCTAATTTAATTTGCGATTATAATCTAGTAGCTTATATATATATATATATATATACCTACTTTGTTATACGACCAAAACAAATAATCCTCCTTTTCCATTTAATGTTCTTAATTGAAGTTTTTTAAGCGATTAAAAAGTCAAATTAAGAATATCAAAAGTGAATGGATTGGAGGAAGTAACACAAATAAAACAACAATTATAATCAATCAACTATAGATTATAAATGTTCATGGTTGTATAATTTATTACCATTTTTGGAAATAAGGGAAAATGAAGTGTAACTCAGTAACTCTATTTACGTGGTCGTTTTCTTTGAGGCCAACTACATACATCGCGTAAGTATATTACAAAACTAAAGGACAAAAATAGGGGAAAAAAATTGAAATACATATTCCTACGACATTAGGGACTAGGGAAACCTGTAAGTGTTTGCTCCACCATACTTAAAACCAGTGGCGGACCCTGGAATTTGAATCTGGGGGTACGGATGAACAACAAACGCAACCGGTGTGGAAAAAAGTTTACAAAAATTGTTTAACACATAAGTATAGATAACTAAAATCAAGATGATCACTTCAATTTAGAGCAGGTGTAGTTCTCGCCATAACAAATGATAGAGAAAAGTCAGCAATTCAGGTACAAAAAAGGTCACACAACAGAGATAACATAGTAATATATCCAAGATACTAGACCAGTCAAAAAATTTCCTATTATAAAGTACAGACTTAGTCATCTAATATGCTACCTCTCGTAGGTTCGTTACTATGTTATCTATGTTTATCGTATAGAAAACGAAATTAATCAAAAACAAACAACCAACTTCAATATATTCTAATAATTAGATCTAACAATATAGAACACTATACAGTATACACAACCATGAACCCAACAAATAACTAGCAATTTTAGCGATAAAATACATCAAAATCTTAGAAAAAACATAACAGTTACAAAATCGAACTAAGCAGAAAACCTCTAAAATTCATGAAAGAACAAAACTTTAACATAAAACCAATCAAATAAAAAACATAAACTAAAATCAGATCTAATTGAAGAGCGAAAAAAAAAAGTAGCAAAAACGATGCAATAAGCAAACCCTAACTAAATTAATCAACAATGTCCAAATTCAACAATTTACATCTAAATATTCAATTAATCTAAGAATCTAACATATATAAACTTATAAAAGTTGGAAAATATGAAATTAAAACACAAAAATATAAATTTAACAACTTACTGGTTCGGCGAAGTCTGGGTGTCTGGGTCGCGAAGTCGAACTTCGAAATAGAGGCGGCGAAGTGCGAACGGCGGTCGGCGCCCCTTACTGGTTGGTTCCGTCGGAAGTAGAATGACGTTCAGTTGTGAGAGAGAGGAGAGAGAGGAGGAATGTATCGCGTTCGCGTGCCTTGGCCCTGCTTAAAATTCCAGCCTGTTTTTTTTTTTTTTTAAAGCTGATTTTTTTTTTTGAATTGAGGGATACAGTTGTACCCCCATGTACCCCTCTAGGTCCGCCACTGCTTAAAACTATATCATCAATAGGAAAACACCATTTGAACTTCATGCAAACAAAATTGTCAGAGATCACAATTCACAAGATGCTAAGCCTCCTGTGGAACCTCCTCAATCCGTCACGGCATGCTATGAAGCCAATGGGAATTGCACTAATGAAACATTAGTGTACATTTTCCTTGCCTTAGTTTTCATTTACTGGAGAAAAAAAAATCTGATAAGTAAGTTTAGATTTATATAAGTTTAAATGAATTCTGATAATTTATAAAAAGCTTGTTGGGTGTAGCATGTTACATCATAATTTATTTTGTAAAGGAATCTTACATGTGCGAACTAATATAATTGTTTCATGATTTCATGTCATTATAAAACACTTTCATGTCATTCTTAATGTGTCTTATAACATTTTTCAGCAAACTTGTATGATTTCCTATTTTATTATTATTTTTCAACTTTTTATATACCTTATCGTTGTTTCACAAACTGATATCATTTATAAGAGAAATGTCATTTATTAGCAAGCTTTAATCATTTTTCTCCTATTTCATTATTATTTTTCAACTCTTTATATACCTTATCATTATTACACAAACTGATATCCTTTATAAGAGAGATGATATCATTATTGTTCACTTTTATGTCATTTTTCAGTAAACCTTGTATCATTTTCCATATTTCCTTATCATTATTCAACTTTTAATATACATTATCATTATTACACAAACTGATATCATTTATAAGAGAAATGATATCATTATTACTCAGTTCTATGTTATTCTTCAGCAAACTTGTGTTATTTTCCCCATTTCATTATCATTTTTCAACTCTTTACATACATTATCATTATTACACAAACTCATACTCCCTTTATTCCATAAAATTCTTCTCACTTTCCGTTTAAGGGTGTTGCATAAAATTCTTCCCGTTTATACTTTATTTCATTTTTGGCAAACAAATATATTATTATATTCTTCCTTGCCACACCATATGAAACCCACTACTTTTTACACTCTCTCACAACTAGGGGTGTGCAAAGGGTAGGGTCGGACAGGAATTTGGACCGGACCGGACTGAGGATTCCGGTCCGGTCCCCGCTCCGCCGAAAATCAGGATTTCGGGTTTCCGGTCCGGTCCGGTCAGGTCCAAACCCGGAAAATCGGAATTTCTGTTTTTTAGTAAAAAAAATAGTTTAAAGGTTAAAAAAAATTCAAAATTATAAAGTCAGAAAGCTAAAATCTACTCTTTATTAACTTTAAGATTATTGTTGTTAGAATTATTAAATATTAATGTATCTAATTTATAAATATGAATAAATCTAAAAAAAAACGTTTTATCTTAAAATGCAGATTTCGGTCCAACTGGTCCAAAACCGGACCGGACCGGAAAAAATCCGGTCCAGTCCCGGTCAAAAAAAAATTCCGATTCCGATCCAACGGTCCAACCGGTTCCGGTCCAGTCCAGTCCGGTTCGATCCTAGACCGGTGCACACCCCTACTCACAACCACATTTTCCCTCCTATTAAAATATAATAAAGTACCCACTTGAAAACTCTTTGCTCCTATAAACAAATAATATATGACCCACATGCACACTCTTTTTTCTTGGTTTTTGGAGTTACAGTAAATGGGTAGAACTTTATGGACCAAAGTCCAAAAGTAGTACCATTTATAAGAGAAATGACATCATTATTACTCACTTTTGTGTCATTTTCCAGCAAACTTGTATCATTTTCCCCTATTTCATAATCAATTTGTCAACTCTTTATATACCTTATATTATTACTCAAACTGATATCATTTATCTTTTATTACTCACTTTTATGTCATTTTTAAACAAAACTCATAATTTTGACCTCGATTCTCTCTACTCTCGATGATGAAGATACCTTCGTCGGCGGTGGATTCATCGGAGCATCCTCCACCTCCACCTCCAAATCATCATCAGAAGAAAACCAGATAATTGTCGAATTCATCATTTGTATCAAAATTATTTGTTTCACTCTAAAAACAAAATCAAGAACACAAAACCTAAAATTCGAACTAACTTTTCATTTATCTCAATTTCGTTGAATTTACCATAGCTAAATAAAAAATTCATCATTATTAATTAATCACTACTCTCTTTTTACCCTTTCACTCTCTATCTTATAATCCCAACAATGTGAAAATTCACTCTATGCTCAACCTCCATATGCTTTCTCTCTCCTCCACTAATACTACCATAAAACCCTCGTCGTCGCCATCTCCACAAATTTTCCAGCAAACTCTCGTCTCTCTCCAACATTGTTGCCACTTTTCCATCTCTCTCCTATTTCTTTTCTGCACACACAAATCCACCATTTTTGACATAATTTGAAGCAGAGAGGAGAGAGAGAAAGTGTCGAACCTAACCAAACGGCAAACTGAAGCGGTTTACGCACAAATCCGATATTTTTGTCTTTTTGAGTGAGATTATTATTGCTACTTGTTGATTCACAAGAATCTTCTTGAGAGTCCAAAACAAATTTTAGACTAGAGATTAGAGACTCGAGATAATTGTTGCGAGTGGTTTAATTTTAGACTCGAGATTGGAGACACGAGAAGCAATCGCCATTGAATGAATCTTACAATCTAAATCAAGCTGGTCGTAAGGGTCAGTTGGAATCACGGCTAATACTTCATCTGGTAGGTGGAAATTCAGCGCCTCCATTGTTGCGTTGCTCTGCGGCATCGAAAGAGAAGCAATATGAAACGAAACCCTAGAATTTGAAAATTGGGGGAGTTGAGGTTGTTGAAGATGTATGTGTGTGTAAGAAAGAGAGAGAGAGTGGTGAAAGAAATGGATTAAGAAAGAGGCATTGCTTTGAGCGCAGTGAAAGAAGCGAGAGACGAACGACATTGGAGGAGATAGAATGAGAAGCGTGAGAGATGAGGATATGGTTTAGTTAATATTTTAATTTCACACGTGTGAATGGATTGTTGCACCATTACGTATTTATGGTGTAACATTACACCCAAGAATTTCTGTAATTTATGTTCAGATCCAACAAGTTCAAGATTGATAATGACTATCAAAGTTCAAATTTCCCAAAAAAAACCCAGCAAGTTTAGATCATATTTAAATCTAAAATATTCAAAACTATAAAATTCGCAGAAATTCAGATTAACAAAAATCAGGTGAACTAAGCAAAACTCTTATCAACTACTCTATAAAAAAATTTGGAAAAAAATGGTGCATTTTACATAATACAGAAACTTGATGTATGTTTCTTTAATGCAAATCAGCAAATGTAGAGAAATAAAGTTGGTATTTCTTTTTTTCGAAAGACGTACGCATGCTTGAGTTACTTTGGCATTGTTCAAATGATGTGTCGAATTACAATGAACTACGCAACCTGCCAGCCTTAGCTTACCTAAGGTTGCATTTTTTATGGAAAAACAATTATATAAGAATTCAAAGCTCAATTATATAGCTAAATAATAATTAAGAATGTTAAGATGTAATAAACTATGGGAACGTTTCAATGTGAAGTACATAAACTATGAGCACCAACCAATCATATAGCACAACGAAGATACCAATAGGAGTTTTTATATTTATCAAGAAAGATTCCTCTTGTAATTTTATAATCTTAAAAAGATACCAATTACTTCGATAACTCCCATCTGACTAGTACAATTCTACAGCTCTTAAAGCAATTACAAAGAGCAAAAATACAGTGCCAAAGTGAACATGAAAATGGCATATTGGCATGTATCCCATAGGGTATTGGGGGCGATGATGATGGTTGTGGATAAAGTGATTTCGGTATTTTGTATATTGTAGCTTTAACAAAAAAATTTAATAAATATATAGAAGAATTGACAGCTACCATGTGATTAGTGGTATCACTTTTTTTTCTTAAACTGATCAGTGTGAAGAAAGATTGAATTCTTATTTCATGCTAAGAATTATTTATGCATGTTAGAATGGGTGAGAATCTTGTAATCCCATCACCCAAGTGAGATCGTTGTCTTTCGGCGTGGAACAATCTTTGGTTTAACCACTGCCCTTCAAAGATAACCCTATATGTCATTATGGGAAAATTATTTATACAAAGCATTAATTTTCTGCCTAAATGCTTATTATTATTTCTCATAAAATTATCAACACACACAATTAGTTGAAATCGATCTTTTATATATAATTATCATGTATGTATGAGTATTTTTTGATATATTGTACAGAAGATTCAGGCAAAAGCTCTTTTCTATGTTAATTTGGGTACAAACAGAACTCCTTCTCTACTCGAAAAGTAATTATTTCAATTCAATCTAATGCTATGTTTTTTATTTTATTATTTTGTTTTGTAATATATGTTCCCAGTCAACTAACCTGTTCAAATTTTAATAGTAATATTGCCATTACCTCTTGTTAAATCATCTACAAGTTGTAGCTGGATACAATGACAATAGATCTAGTTGTACTTTGATTTTGAGTCATAAATAAAAAAAATATAGGTTTAAGATTCATTCAACTAATGATATAATACATGCACTATCCGAGAGAATATAATTAAGTTGGCTTGAAACTTCAAAACAATGAACAAACTCAAACAATTATTCAGATCAAACTCATCAATGATGTTGAATCTTTACAATAATATTTAACCTAAAAAGTGGCTAGTTTTATAAGTACATCTGACAAATCAATGCCTCAATAAGTGACAACTCCACCACAAGCCAATGCAATGACGAGTCGTAAAGTTTGAAAAAAAAATCTCCTTTATATTGTTCTATTTTATATATAAAAATAAAGAGACGATTTTTACAGGTCTTATATTATCTTTAAATAACGCTTTTATTAAAGGTGTTTTTTTATAACTAACCTCTGTGTCTGAAATCTAATGTTGGATTACAGGTAAATGTATACATCATCACTTACGACATTTGTAATTTCAAAGTCTGTCGTATGTGGCTGTGTGCTATTTTGAATGGTCATTTCAATTTTATACAAAATTATACAAATGATTGTACTCAATTTTTTTTAGAAGCAATAACTTCAATATTTTTACAAGGAGAAAAAATAACTTGCAAATTTTGCAAAATATTTCTCACCTTTCTTTTTCATTTTTCCTTTTTCCTTTTTCCTTTTTCCCATTCATTGATAACTACTACGAATAAAACCTGTCATTGAAGACCTCAATACCTCCTTGAAACATAAAATAAGAGCATTAAAACAGTTTTGAGAATTTGAGATATCATGCTAGCTGTTCATCTCTCATTAGAGGAAACAGCACAATTTTCTATATGAATTTGAGAATCCAGGAAGATTCAGATTCAGGTTACGTCATAATTCAGGTGGAGTAGTTTATTCAGTTCAACTCGGGAGTAGTGGCCACACGGTATCTGGAGATTGGAGCACCAGTAATGTTGACAATGCTCTGTATTAAACAAAGAAGTATTATTAAGCAAGTGCTAAGTTGTGCAAATAACAAAGGACAAAGCTAGATTACATAAATGAGATGGACAATTTATAAAAATAATACTTCGTTTTGCTCGCACTGACTAGATATTAAAGTCTATATAATATATATAGATAAGATTAATCAGTAGGTAGATTATAAATTTTCAATAAATAAGGAAGAAGGGAAGATCATTACTACATATATCCAATGATCTTACTACCTATTAATTAAAATTCAGTAGAGGCAAGTAACATATCCCCTCAATATAAATCGAGGTTTTTCATTTGAACCACTGTAACAATGAAGGCAATAAAGAAAGAAATAAAGACTAAATAATATATTGTTCCGGTGCTCTGCTACTAAGCTGCGATAATGAGTCGGTCCATGCTCGGACGAGTAAATGTAAAGCTTCTTTCTCGGTGGTCCTGTTGGACCATAGCACTGCTAGAACCATATCGGTCCATGCTCCTTTCAGGTCATCTAATTTCTTTTTTAGTGCGTTTAAGATCTGCTTGTTAGCGGCCTCTGCCTGGCCGTTACTCTACGGATGTCATACCGATGAGTACACGACCTTAATGCCATAAGGACTCAGGAAGTTCTTTATCGGTCCACAGTCGGACTGGACGCCATGATCCATGACAATTCTCATGGAGATTCCGATCCTTGTAATGAGATTCTGCCAGATGAACTACTTCACCTGATTGGCCGTGATCTTTGCAGTCGGCTCTGCTTCAATCCACTTCGTGAAGTAGTCAATTCCCACTATTAGGAACTTTCTTCCGCCCGATGCCGGCATAAATGGTCCTATGTTATCCATCCCCCACTGAGCGAAGGGAATTGGATTTAGGATAGGCTGCATATTGTTTGCCGGTTGGTGGATGACAAGAGCAAATTTCTGGCATTTGTTGCACTTTTTTACGTAGGCCTGTGCATCTGCCAACATTGTCGGCCAATAGAAACCGGCTCTCAAAGCCTTTAGTGCCAATGTCTTTCCCACGATATGGTTTACACACACTCCTTCGTGGATTTCTTCTATTATTTTTATGGCATCGTGGGCCGTTACGCACCTTAGGAGAGGGAGTAAAAGACCTTTCTTGTACAGCTGCCCCTGAAAGATGCAAACCCACATTACTTCTCGCTTAACTTTCTTCGCCGCCATCTTATCATCTGGTAAACTGTCAGTCAGCTTGTATGCAATGATCTCGTCATACCATTCTTTCTCCTGACTGATCATGTTTACTTCAGATTAGCCGACATCTACACTTCTTTCTGGCAGTATCTCAATCATGACACTTCTCTTTAAATCGATAGAACTCGAGCTGGCTAATTTGAACAAGGCATCCACGACCATGTTCTCTGCTCTCAGTACCAAGACTACCTCGAAACTCTGCAATGGAGCCGTTATTTGCTTTACCTTGCTTAGGTATTTCTGCATTACCGGTTCTCTGGCCTCGTACGTTCCTTCGATTTGACTTGCTATGAGTTGGGAGTCTGTCGTCATCTTCATTTTCTAGGCCCCTGCCACGATGCTTAGACTAATCCCGGCTATTGCCGCCTCATACCCTGCCTTATTGTTCGATGCTTTGAAGCTAAACGGACGGCATACTCAAATGTATCCCCCTTAGGAGATATCATGACTACTCCCGCCCCAACTCCAGTTTGGGCTGCCGAACCGTCGACCGAGACTTGCCAGGTGCTGGTAGGTTCTTTAGTGTCTTCGTACGTGGTCTCGACTATGAAGTTGGCCAGAGCTTGCACTTTGATGACGGTGCGTGGCCGATACTCTATGTCGAACTCTGATAGCTCAATTGCCCACTTGAGTAATCTGCCGGTTGTATCCAGCTTGTGAAATGCCTTTTCTAACGGCTGATTAGTGAGCACCTGGATGGTATGAGAGTCAAAGTATGGTCTGAGCTTTCTTGCCGCTATCGGCACGGCATACGCCATTTTTTCCAACAATTCATACCTCTGCTCTGCTCCTGCTAGGACATGGCTGACAAAATAGATGGGATGTTGCTGCTTGTCTTTCTCAACCAACAAAACTGCTGCTACCGTATTCACGGACACCGATACATAAAGTTGGATCTTGTCCCCTATCTCGGGCCTGGTGATCGTCGGTAGCTTCTTGAAGTGCTCCTTTACGGCTTGGATCGCCTGTCTCTACTCATCTCCCCACTCAAACTTCTTATTTCCTCTCAGGATTTTAAAGAACGGTAGGGCTTTCTCTGCCGATTTGGAGACAAACCTTGTTAGTGCCGCCATTCTCCCGGTGAGTTTCTGGATATCTCGGATGCTCTTCGGCTCCGTAGCTCACTTATTGCCCTAATCTTGTCATGGTTTACGTATATCCCCCTTTTGCTTACCATGAGGCCCAGAAATTTACCGGATCTTACCCTAAATACACACTTCTTGGGGTTCAGCTTTATCTGATACTTCTGAAGAGTTGCGAAGGTTTCTTCTAGGTCGGTAATGTGGGCTTCTTCCGTGATGCTCTTGACGATGCTATCGTTCACATATACTTCCACATTTCGGCCTTTCAGAGACGCGAATATCTTGTCAACCAGCTTTTGATGAGTAGCCCCTGCGTTCTTCAACACGAACGGCATGACTTTGTATGCATAGACGCCGTCATCTGTGATGAATGCAGCTTTGCTTCTGTCAGATTCCAAGAGGCTGATCTGATGATATCCTGAGAAGGATTCCATGAAACTCAATAATGCATGACCGCTAGTAGAGTCTACTAACTGGTCAATTCTTGGCAGTGGGTAACAGTCCTTGGGACAAGCCTTGTTCTAATCGTTGACTGGTCAATTCTTGGCAGTGGGTAACAGTCCTTGGGACAAGCCTTGTTCTAATCGTTGAAATCAACGCACATCCGTCAGGAACCATTGGCTTACTTCACCATTACCACATTTGGCAACCATTCTGGGTAATTACAGGGTTCGATGAAGTCTGCCGCGTGCAGTTTATCAACCTCTTCCTTGATTGTTGTGTTCTTCTCGGTTGAGAAGTTTATCTTCTTTTGCTTTACTGGTCTTATATCTTCGCTGACATTCAGCCGGTGAACCATAAACGCGGGGTCAGATCCCGGTATCTCATCGGCCGAGAACGCGAAGACATCTGCATTGTTTCTTAGCAAACTTATCAGGTTTACTTTAACATCTTCCCCCAAGTCGGCCCCAATCTTCACCGTTCTTTCTGGTCTATCTACTTCCAGACTTACCTCTTCGGTTTCTCCTTCAGGGCTAGGTCGCGGCAAGTCTGCCGGCCTTCCCTCGAAATTTTCCATGGACAGATCCTTGTTGGCTTTATTTTCAGCTCTCCGCCTCTTTCTTTCTGATTGTGGAGACTATGCCGGCCGTTTATGAGACGAAAATTTCAGGGCAGTTAAGTAACATGCTCTAGCTGATTCCTGGTTTCCCTTTAGTCTTTCCGGATTTCCGCTATTTGACGTGTATATCATCGTCAGGTGATATGTGGACACTACGGCTTGAGCGTCATGAATGAGTGGGCGCCCAATGATATCGTTGTAAGCTGCCGGTACATCAACGACCAAGAATTCGACCATGAGATCTCTTGTCTGGGATCCCTCTCCCAATTTAACCGGCAACCGAATAGTGCCCTCGGGGACTACAGATGACCCCGCGAATCCGATCACTGGGTATGAGACTGACTTCAAACATGATTTTCCCAAAACATCTTCTCGAACATTGGCATGAACAATATGTTGGCGGAGCTGCCGCCATCTACGAGAACGCGATGTACCATCGCGTTAGAGACCTGTAGAAATACTACCAAAGGGTCATCATGGGGAAAGATAATCCCCTTGGCATCCTCCGCCGTAAAAGCTACATACGACATTTGAGGCGGTGCCTACCACTTTCCAGTGTTGTGATAGTTGACCTGGTGTCTGGCTTCCTTCAAACAAGCCTTGGCCCCATGTATACTACCACCGTGAACTGGTCCTCCCGAGATGACATGTATCTCTGTTATTCTTTCTTTTACCGACCTTCTAATATCGTCTTCTTCTCTAGGTGACCTTTCCTGGTCAGTTTGAGCTTGATACTGCTTGAAATAGTCTCTCCGTATCAAGTCTTCAGTCCCATACTTCAGATCCTTACAGTCATCCGTGACATGACCGTAATCTCTATGGAAATCACACCACTTTGATTTATCACGGCCTTTATAGAACATCTTTATGGGTCGCTGCCACTTATCATCCTTTTTGTGCATCTTATAGATTTTCGCTCTGGAAACCGTTAGGGGAGTGTAATTGTGGTAGCGTTCTGGCCTTCTTTCCTGGCCATTTTTCACCGAGTTACTCTATTCTCTTCTACCGGAACTGTCATACTTCTTGTCCTTTCGCTACTTGTCTTTGTCCTTCTCCTTCTCCTTCTCCTTTTCCTTACCATCTCCCTCAGACTGTTTAGATGTTGCCGCCTTGTCGAATTCTTCCCCTCGGATTAACTCATTGGCCTTACCGAGGACTTCAGTTAGGCTGGTCAACTTTTTACGGCCCAAGTAGCTCTTGAAGGTAGTGCTTCCTTCAAACCCGTCATCAGTGCTAGGACAGCAACCTCTTGCTGCAAGCTTGGGATATATAGTAACGGCTTCGGAGTTGAAACGGCCGATATAATCCCTCAGGGCTTCTTTTTCTCCCTTCTTGATGGAGATCAACTCTCCAGTTGTTTTCTCCCTTCGCTTATTGGTGACGAAGTGCGTGACAAACATGGCTTATAGTTTCCGAAAATCATAGACTGTTGCCGGAAAGTTGAAGGGAGCACTTTACACCAGACATAGTCGATGTCGTTGTACAACAGTATGTGTCCTTCATAAGCAGATTTATGATCTTCAGGATCTGTTTTGTCGTCATATTTACATGTCGGTATTTTGATCTTTTCCATGGACTATTGGAGTATGGTAGTGGAGAATGGAGAGGAACGGAGCGATACCGGCGCTCGACGCCGGGCATATTCACTCTCTCTTCTGGGCTGGGATGATTGTTGGATGTCTGTATCATGATTATTCTCTTCTTCTTCATCTCCCACTGGTTCCGTGGCGGTCTTCGAGTTTTTCCCCTGATTCTGATCATGCCGGCATTTTTCACCCTGTCGGCCACTAGGAAGAGATCGAATCTTCCTAACAGGACTGTGTGGCCTATTCAGGGGACGCGTACTAGCACGACCGGCCGGTGGAGTCTGAATTGCCATGGCTTGGAAGACTTCAGTAGCACTCATGAGTTATTCAGGACTAAACATCTGCTGTAAGGATTCAAATAAGTTGAGCTGAGGGGTTTCAGTAGCCCTCTTGCCCTTATCGACCGCTGGTTCGGAGGATCCGACCACCGGTTGCGGGATTTTAAAACCGGGTGGGCCTCCTTCAGTGGTATTGTTGTTATCATCAGCTTCCAGCATTCCAAAGGGTTGCTTGCTGACGGCTGATGACTGTTTAGGATCCATGGGGCAGGTTGGCTGGCAGGGTCGTGGCTTAAGACTAAGGTATAGTCCCCCCCTCCTTCTAGCGCCAATTATTCCGATATGGAATAAATGTTGTTGGGGTTAACCGGTATCTCTCAATCAAGCATGCCGGTTTGAAGTTCCGCAAGACAGAAGACGTAAACTAACCTCGGGGGTTGATCCGAGGAACGCCCCTCCGATGCCTAAGTCTAGTAAAGGGTAGAGGCCGATATGCCTCAAGTAGAGTGTATTACTATATGTGAATGTACCTTATGACTCAGATCATGGGGTATTTATAGGAGTCGGCAGTGTCCCAAGCTAGGTAGGATACTGCTCCCATTGGTTGGATACAATTCTATCATCTTTTGATACTTATCTTTAGGCCCATAGGGCTCATTAGGTAAGTACTGGATCAGGCCCAGGTTCATAAAAAAATGGCCCAAACATTGCGCACCGGTAAGGTGCCCATGCAGTACCGGTATAATAGCAATACTGGCGTCATGTACATGTTATCTTTAATCATTTGTGAACTCCAGGGTAGTTTGACCATGTCGGTCAATGGCGGTCCAGTTGGATCGTTATGGAACTTAGACAGCCCCCATTCATATACTTCCTCTATTTTGTTTTAAATGAAACATGGAGGATTAACACGAGGATTTAGGAGAGGAGAGAGATCGAGAGAAAGAAAAAGAGGGACTTATGTGATAAGGAGAGAAATAGAGAGAACTAAATACCAAATAAAGTAACGTTTCATTTATTTCGAAACGGCCTAAAATGGTAAGTGTTTCATTTATTTCGAAGGAAGTATGGATATCTTTAGGTGTTTTGATTTACAACCCTGCATTTAGTAAAAAAAAATTGATTCACGATTTTCTAACCAGCACTATATTGCTTTTAGAAAAACCATCTTGCTAATGGTAATAGGTGCCCCATGGTTCTGGATAAAAAAAAACTTATTTAAACACAAAAGTCATTTAATATAAAAATCATTTTGGGAGAGGAATATATACATACAGTTCCTTATCCAGCGTCCCAGGGACATCCGTTAGCATCCGTTATCTTTAATCATTTGTGAACTCCAGGGTAGTTTGACCATGTCGGTCAATGGCGGTCCCGGTTGGATCGTTATGGAACTTAGACGGCCCCATTCATATACTTCCTCTATTTTGTTTTAAATGAAACATGGAGGATTAACACGAGGATTTAGGAGAGGAGAGAGATCGAGAGAAAGAAAAAGAGGGACTTATGTGATAAGGAGAGAAATAGAGAGAACTAAATACCAAATAAAGTAACGTTTCATTTATTTCGAAACGGCCTAAAATGGTAAGTGTTTCATTTATTTCGAAGGAAGTATGGATATCTTTAGGTGTTTTGATTTACAACCCTGCATTTAGTAAAAAAAAATTGATTCACGATTTTCTAACCAGCACTATATTGCTTTTAGAAAAACCATCTTGCTAATGGTAACAGGTGCCCCATGGTTCTGGATAAAAAAAAACTTATTTAAACACAAAAGTCATTTAATATAAAAATCATTTTGGGAGAGGAATATATACATACAGTTCCTTATCCAGCGTCCCAGGGACATCCGTTAGCATTTGCCTTTTTTATTTTGCTTTTTGTTTTTTCACACAGCAAATGTTAAAGGTGCACGTCCAAATAGTAATTTTGTACTACATACAAAAAGCTATGTTTATTTGCACATCTTAAAATCATGCTTGCACATCCATAAGCTATTATGTATTTGGTACATTTTAAATTTGTTATGCATCTTGCACATCCATAACTATATTTGCACATCCAAAAACTATACTTGTACATCCAAACCATATGTTTTATGTCCAATATATCTATTTTATATTTTGTACATTCACATTTTCTTTTGAACATCCAAAAATTATGTTTGTACATGAAAAACTATGTTTGAAAATGCATACTGTATTTTGTGTCTTGTATATCCAAAAAATATATTTGTACACCCAAAAACTATGTTTGCACATCCATAATTTTGTTGTTGAACATCCGAATAATATGTTAGTACATCCAAAGTAAAGCAAAATTATAGTTGTAAAAAAAGGCAAAAAGATAATATATTATTCTGTTTGATACTATCGAACAATTTAATATTTAGGCTTTATCTTATATAAACCACTCGATTTTCCATAATCGATCATATGAAATACCATTGACTTCACAGTCACTTTGTGTATGGTTTGAATCAAAACTGTTGAATTCAATTAGTTAAAACGACTTTTTTTTGATAGGAAAGCAAAGCTTATTCATTCAATACTTGTAAATCTAACAGTACAACATCATTGATAACAGGAGGATATCTCTCCAACCATATTCTCTCCTCCATAAATTCTGATAGAAATTTTGGGGCACACGGAAGTTTTGATGGACCCGAATAGTATCATAAAATTGCATTTTCATTGATAATTAATTGTACAAATGTGTTTGTGAGAGCTCATGTCTCTCATTCACCTTGGTAGAACCCTTTGTTTCTACCTTTCCTAATATCTTGTGTGGAGCTCACTTGTTTGGCTCTCCTTCAACTCATGCACATACATGATACAACATATTTATAGTGTTGTATCCTAGTTTCTAGAATTTTCTACACTTGTCTAATATTACATATCTTTGATTCTTACAAGATATTTCTAGATACATGATCATCACTTGACTTTCCACTTAATGCAAGATTTTTCTAGACTACATAAACTATATTTTTCATTACACACATCTAGATTTTTCTAGATTAATCTCTAATACTCCCCCTTAATCTTGAAAAATCTTGTACTTCAAAAAACTCTTAAATATGTTGATGCACCTGTCATCAACGATCCGATCATGTACCGAAATTATTTTTGTTAGTGTCCATGTCACCAACTATCCTCAACTTTGCTTCTTCTTCCCATCTTGTAGATCTTCAACTCTTTATGTTGGTACCCTTGTTACCAACTTGCTCCCCTAATCTTAACTTTTTCATAATGTTCTCCAAAAAAAATTCTTCTTATTGCTTCTCATCTCCATTTTCTATTTTTTCTTTGAAATTTTGTTGGTACTCATGTTACCAACCTCCATCTTCTCAATTTTTGTGATCTTCTCGTTGATACTCATGTTATCAACTAGCTTACTGATGCACGTGTCACCAGCCATCGCCCAAAATATTTATTTATTTTTTCTCCAAAGTTTTTTTTTGTTGTTGTTGTGGTACTCATGTCACCACCCATCACTGCTAATGCTCATGTCATTAGCAAACTCCAAAAATCTCTTTGTGATTTTTTTTTTCTTTTTCCTAACCGTTGATGCTCTTGTTACCAACATACTTTGCTAATGCCCTTGTCATTAGCATCATCTTCCTTCTCCAACATTTAATAAAAATTTTCAATTTTCAAATATTTTTCTTCAACATTCTTTTAGTAAAATTTCTCCAAAAAAGTTTTTTTTCCTTGTTGATGCTCATGTCATCAACGTCCCTCATCATTTTATTCTTTGTTAGTGCTCATGTCACTAACCAACTACTTTTCTCCTTTTTTTTAATCTTTCTTTCTTTTACATACTTTTTCCATTTTTATTTCTCCTCAAACTTTTGTCCTTAATTTATCTTCAATTTTTTTTTATCTTCACCTTAAATTCTCCCAAATATTTTAAACTTCACACTTACCTCAACTTCTTTTATCTTGCTTCAACCTTCTCCGACGTTGGCGTTATCACGTTCCGCCCGATACCATGATAGAAATTTTGGGGCACACGGAAGTTTTGATGGACCCGAATAGTATCATAAAATTGCATTTTCATTGATAATTAATTGTACAAATGTGTTTGTGAGAGCTCATGTCTCTCATTCACCTTGGTAGAACCCTTTGTTTCTACCTTTCCTAATATCTTGTGTGGAGCTCACTTGTTTGGCTCTCCTTCAACTCATGCACATACATGATACAACATATTTATAGTGTTGTATCCTAGTTTCTAGAATTTTCTACACTTGTCTAATATTACATATCTTTGATTCTTACAAGATATTTCTAGATACATGATCATCACTTGACTTTCCACTTAATGCAAGATTTTTCTAGACTACATAAACTATATTTTTCATTACACACATCTAGATTTTTCTAGATTAATCTCTAATACTCCCCCTTAATCTTGAAAAATCTTGTACTTCAAAAAACTCTTAAATATGTTGATGCACCTGTCATCAACGATCCGATCATGTACCGAAATTATTTTTGTTAGTGTCCATGTCACCAACTATCCTCAACTTTGCTTCTTCTTCCCATCTTGTAGATCTTCAACTCTTTATGTTGGTACCCTTGTTACCAACTTGCTCCCCCTAATCTTAACTTTTTCATAATGTTCTCCAAAAAAAATTCTTCTTATTGCTTCTCATCTCCATTTTCTATTTTTCTTTGAAATTTTGTTGGTACTCATGTTACCAACCTCCATCTTCTCAATTTTTGTGATCTTCTCGTTGATACTCATGTTATCAACTAGCTTACTGATGCACGTGTCACCAGCCATCGCCCAAAATATTTATTTATTTTTTCTCCAAAGTTTTTTTTTTGTTGTTGTTGTGGTACTCATGTCACCACCCATCACTGCTAATGCTCATGTCATTAGCAAACTCCAAAAATCTCTTTGTGATTTTTTTTTTTTCTTTTTCCTAACCGTTGATGCTCTTGTTACCAACATACTTTGCTAATGCCCTTGTCATTAGCATCATCTTCCTTCTCCAACATTTAATAAAAATTTTCAATTTTCAAATATTTTTCTTCAACATTCTTTTAGTAAAATTTCTCCAAAAAAGTTTTTTTTCCTTGTTGATGCTCATGTCATCAACGTCCCTCATCATTTTATTCTTTGTTAGTGCTCATGTCACTAACCAACTACTTTTCTCCTTTTTTTTAATCTTTCTTTCTTTTACATACTTTTTCCATTTTTATTTCTCCTCAAACTTTTGTCCTTAATTTATCTTCAATTTTTTTTTTATCTTCACCTTAAATTCTCCCAAATATTTTAAACTTCACACTTACCTCAACTTCTTTTATCTTGCTTCAACCTTCTCCGACGTTGGCGTTATCACGTTCCGGCTCTGATACCATGATAGAAATTTTGGGGCACACGGAAGTTTTGATGGACCCGAATAGTATCATAAAATTGCATTTTCATTGATAATTAATTGTACAAATGTGTTTGTGAGAGCTCATGTCTCTCATTCACCTTGGTAGAACCCTTTGTTTCTACCTTTCCTAATATCTTGTGTGGAGCTCACTTGTTTGGCTCTCCTTCAACTCATGCACATACATGATACAACATATTTATAGTGTTGTATCCTAGTTTCTAGAATTTTCTACACTTGTCTAATATTACATATCTTTGATTCTTACAAGATATTTCTAGATACATGATCATCACTTGACTTTCCACTTAATGCAAGATTTTTCTAGACTACATAAACTATATTTTTCATTACACACATCTAGATTTTTCTAGATTAATCTCTAATAAATTCTTCACTCACTCTAGCTAGCTTATCATCAACTTGGTTTCCTGCTCTCTTTACAAAAGAAAAAGAGACACTCACACAAGAAGAAGCTAACATTTGAATATCATGCACTATGCTGCCAAAGGAAGAAGGGGAAGAAATCCCTTTATAAAGCTGCGTGTACAACTTCATGCTATCAGTTTCCAACATGAGAATTCAATTAGTTAAAACGGCTTTGGGGCTGTCAACTTATGACTGATTAGTGAATACCATAATTAATTTGGTAAGAGTAAAGACATGGGCAATAATCCGAGGTTTGTTTCAGGAGAAAAGCTTAGAAAATGTGGTTTTTGATTGTGGGAGAGGAGAAGAACATTTTAATAAGCAGATTGGAATCATTTAGAATCTCATTTTGATATTGACAAATTGAATAGGAGTATAATACAAGAACATGCCGGAATGCGAGCATCTAATGTGTCATTTTGTTACACATTGTATTTTGTCAAAATCCCTTTTTTTTCTCCCTTTAGTTGAGGACATAATAATATGAATTGAAGATTCAAATTTATTATATAAAGTGCAAATGTAATTATATAAAGTGTTTTTTCACAAAAATTATAATAAATAAGTTCTTTTTTCAAATATTTCCTGTCTTGTACGTACCTTCTACCTTTCTTAGTAGATATAATTTTGGTATCTCACTTATTATAGATAATTGTGGCTTTTAATTTGTAGCATGTTATCCACTACCTTTCTCACTAATTCCCACTACCTTTCTTAGTTAGACTAAAAGCTAATTGTACTTCTGTATATTCTTGCTTAACCTTATTCATTAAACTTGTAACATGTTAATGTTATCCACTAAGGAAAGCAATAACATTTGTCACTTTTCGTCTCTTCTATGATATGTCACACTCTCAAGTGTTAAATGATGTTGTGATCCCCTTTCAGACTTTATATATCACTTATTAGTTATCCATTGACCCAAAAAAATAACCCCATTATAATGCAATAATTAATGCTTTTCAATAAGCTAACTCATACATTGTCAATAATTCACGCTCAAACCATCGAGTCGCATCTAAAAAAATTAAAATTAACTGAAGCAAATTTAGTTTTTTTTGGAGTGAAAACTAGTTTTTAGGCCCGGGCTATGCCCCGGGTATTTATATATTTCATTTATTAGTATTTTACATTGAAATTATAACACCAAATATTACTTGGTTTAGTGGTTAAGACATTATTGAACAAGCTTGATGTCATGGGATCAAATCTTATACCATGCATAATCTAATTTTTTTAAATTATATGTGGAGTACATGAAGTCATAACTCTAAGGGATAGCGCCACGTGGCACAGTTCCTTGTTGAGGAACACCTTTTAATATATTAGTACTAGCTTTCTAAGCACGTGATGCGTGCAACGACAATTTTTTCATTGTAATATTTCTTAATGTCGAGTAGTTACGCAATGCATGCAGCGACGACTCATTGTAGTAGTTTAAGTTGACAGATTTTTTCAATAAAGGTTATGTTTTGTTCAACTTATTAGAAGTTATTTTCAGCAAAATCAGTTCAGATAAATTCAGATAATAAGTAAGCAAAAATAAGTTGAATAGAATGAAACCAAAGTAGTTAAAGAAAGCATGCACTTCTAATTAATATTTTAAACATAGTACTAAAAAAATGTACATAAGAATATTGCATAATCACCTCTTTTATCGAGTTTATCATTTCTTTACATGACGATAATGTTGTGGAAGTATATTGCTGATTTTTTATTTTGACAAATTTTCCTTTTGATGGAAGATTTTGATATTCTTAAATGAATTTGTTATCTTTGTTTTCTTGTAAACTTTTTAGTCTTTCCTTTTTCTTTAGACCTAAATTTTTAAGTTATTTTAATTTTAGTTTTCTAAAATGGCAAATATTTTGATTGATTGATTACCCAATATTATTTTAATATTTCAAACAAAATTGATGTAATTAAAAAAGTAAGGGTATTATAGTCTTTTAATAGGGGGACACCATACCTTCCCCCTTCACTTATATAATAGAGATAGATTCATTCATTAATATGAAATCATGCGACATCTACAATAGAAGTCAGAAACTAAAAAATACAGATCAAATTGAAAAAAAACTTAATTCTAATCTGGCAAAATCATGATTGTTGAGTAGAAATAACTCATCTAAATACCCACCATCTTTGATATTGCCTTTTGATGTAGCCTTATTTATACAAGGGAGTCTAACGATAAGATGTAGTTTTGATGTAGAACTAGAGTTAATTCTACCGATTCTACGCGAAGGACTGACCATCGTTGCAATACCGCACAAAATCCCATCAACAAATCAACCTTCAACGGGAGCCATGATCCAAACCTGGCTAACACAAAGAAACCAAACTAATACACACCGTGTTGGGAGTGACTACAAAACCGATAAAAGGGACAAAAGCCATCACACAAATGTGACTTATTGAAAACAGCGAAAAAAGCAAGAAAACAAACTAGAAACTGCAAAAATAAGAGAAAAAGGGGATTACCATGAACGAAAATATCCATAGCAGCTCCTCTAGAGGGCTTTTTGTGAAAAGAGGAGAGAGTGAGAAGATGGAGCAAATTCAGTTTAACAAGCTGCATATTACTAAAATCAAATCTATCCCGCTAGTAAACTTTTAAAAAAAATCAGTAATATGAAGCAAATTCAGTTTAACAACCTGGTTTTCTTTTTGAAAGTTTATTTACTAGTGGGATAGATTTGATTTCAGTAACAAGTTGCAAATTTAACCTAAAATCCTCGTTTCCACACACCTAGCTCTTGAAAAAAGAAGTCTATCTTTTATCTTTCTTTTCTTTTGTAAAAACGTGGATTTTCAGAGAAATATCTTTGTACTCCCTCCGTTTCAAAATATAAGGCATTCATGCTTTACGAAAATTTACTTTGACCCCAAATATCTCTCATAATATGATAAATAAAAATTATAAAAATTTTACCGTTGGATTCGTCTTCAAAAATACTATAATAACATTATTTTTAAAATTTTCTATCAACATAAATGAGAGCAGTTAACAATCAAAGTTCGATCTCGAACATCGTGTGTGCCTTATATTTTGAAACGGAAGGGGTATATATATGATTGAGGCAACTTATTAGTACGAGTATTTTTCATTTATAGATGTTCTTATAAAATTATATTTAGGGTGCAATATTTTACCCACATAAATTTATTTAAATTTAAATGAACTTATTACGTGCTCCCTATGTTCTTCAAATATCTTCCTATTTGTATTATAAGTTGTCTCCAATGTAATTCTTTGACCGTTAATATCTTTTATTCTTAATTTTCAAAATTATGAAATAATGATATTATAGAAACGATTTTTTCACTAGGTATCCTTGAGGTTTAACAAAACGCACCAAGCACTCCTTTTGTTTCAGAAATGCATCAAATGCCCATAGTGTTTTATGCGTATGCACCAATTGTCATTTATGAGTAACAGTGTCAGTTTGACGTTAGGGGTGCAAGCTTTATGCACCAAATACCCATGAAATTTAACAATAAGGTACAAAAGACTTGTTACATGTATTTTTTTTAAGTTTTTTTTCTAAAAGTAGCCGTTGCAGCATTATATGGGATGCTATTTAAACACCTCTAGTAGTATAATTGCAACCTCCTTATACCTCTTTTGCCTCTTATATCATAATCTTTTGCCACTACTGTTTTTGGTTAAATGCTAAAATTGAAATGTTATTTATGACAATTTTGGTACTTTAATAATGTAAATATGAGTTCTTCATTACAAATAAAGGCATAAAAAACAAGACAATATCTATCTTGATAGTCGCTTGCAAACACTTCCGCTGTTGTTTCTTCTTCAATTGCTTCATTTCCTCCTACAAGTTGGCATTTCTTTTGCCCTTCTTCTTCTTCTTCAATAATACTGACATCCGTACCCTTTGCCTAACATTATAGCGCTGCTCAACAATACCAAAATTACCACCTAAATTTGCTGCAGACATCACACTTATAGTTACAATCCTTGTGGATTTAATGATGATTAATGGCGAATATTTTTCCTACATCTGAATGTTCGATTTGGGACTCTAATGTATGGAGATTCAAAATTTGAAGAGGATGTGTGAGATTGTGAGTTCATTAGCTCCTACTTTAAAAGATTATATATCGTGTAAGAGGCAAAAGAGGTAAGGAGGCTGCAAAGTATACAGTTTGGAGGTGTTTTTAAATAGCAGCCCCAAATGATACCCTAACAAGGCTAACAGCCTACTTTTTGAGAACTTTGAAAAAACTAGCCATTACAAGTCTTTCTTATATTATTGTTAAACGTAAGGGGTATTTGGTGCATAAAGTTTGCACCCTCTAAAGTCAAACTACCGTTACTCAACAATTGCTTTTGGTGCATATCCGTAAAATCTCAAGGGTATTTGGTGCGTTTCTAAAATAAGAGGGATATCTGGTGTATTTTGTGAAACCTTAAGAGTACCTAGTGAAAATACCGTTATATATATATATATATATATATATATATATATATATATATATATATATATGGAAAATTTGCGAGAAAACACCTTATTTGTTTAACTTTTTGTAAGAAAACACCTTATATTTTTTTTTTGTTCAAAAACATCTTATATAATATTTTTTATTAAAATAGCCACCTTGATGTCGAAATCCGGCCAACAAGTCAACTTTCCGGCATTGACCCATCTATTATATCTCTCTCCCTACGCTTGAACTACACGCACAATTAAAAAAAACAGATTCTTTCTTCATTCTTCTGTTCAACCTTTATTTGTGTTTAATTAAACCCTAATACTGCCAAAAGCTTCTTGCTTGCCTCTGGTCTCTCATGCTCCTCTACAAAAAGCAAAGTAGATTGTGTCAGTGCTTTGTCTCCTCTACATCAAAATCCAAGGTATATATTGCATCTACTTTATTAATATTGAATACTTACACAATACTCTAATGTGATGCACGATAAGAAGCTGTATACAAGCTATGAGTATTTTCATAGTTTGACACCTAACTACTATGAGTAATTTCATACAAAAAGGCAAAAGCTACATAAAAGCTATGGGTATTTTTCATACAAAAAGTTGTATAATATTGCATCTACAATTAATTCATAGTTTGACACCTAACTGCTAACTGAGTCATCTATTATTTCATGTTTTAATTTTGTTTAAATTTCACTTGAGATACTAATAACATTATTTATAATTTATGACAGGATGGAAACACCATATTGAATCCTAAAATCGGGATTAACACGGCTGTACAACTGAAGATATGGTATGGTGGAAAGTTTGTATTTGAAAAAAAAAAGAGGATATATGATGGAGGGAGAATGTTTTTTAAAGGGGGTATATCTCGATTGTGTTACTTTACTATAGCTCAAATTATAACAAACTACTTTGGTGATAAAAATAGAGTTAAAATATGGTATAGGAAAAAAGGGAGAAGTTTAACTAATGGCCTAATGGAATTTATGATTGATTCAAACCCATATGATTTGTTTGAATCTAAGGATGAGCATGGGTATATCACTATTTTTGTAGAGTATGACAGTGGAGATGAGGAAAACGATAGAGTATATGGTGACGGTGGTGACGACGAAGGTTACAATGAAGGTTGGATTCTTGGTGGTGCCAATTTAGATGACTGGGGTGATTTAGCCGCCAATGATGGTTGGGATACTGAAGTGAGTTTCGGTTCAAACGGAAGAGGAGATATTGGTTGTCTTAGTAATAAACCTGCCAAACTTGATGTGAGGAAGAAATCGGGAAGGAAAGTCGAATCTCTTAGGGGACCTGAAGTTGATGATGTTGTGTATGATGAATTTGTGGACGAGGATAGAACAGAATGTGATCTCTTTGCAGAGGGAGTTGATAGAGACTTGACTGAAGGTGTTGATGTGAGCTTTGGTCAACCAAATATTGCAGGTGAATCACAATTGGATTTAGAAATTGTAGAAGGTGAGGAAGTTCATGTTCCCGAAGATGAGGACTTAAATGAAGACTCTAACGAGGAAGGTAGTGACATTGGATCTGATGAGGAACACGACAAGGCTCCCGTATTCAACCCAGAAGTAGACTTTAAGAAGCCAGTTGAACTGAGAAAGGGCTTGAAATTTCCTTCAGCAAATGTTTGTAGAAAGGCACTAAGGCAACATGCGATATTAAATGGGTATGACTACTACTTCCTTCATAACGATGCTATAAGAGTTAGCGTTTACCGTATGTACATATGTAAATATCCTTTCAAGGCAGGTAGGTTGGTGAAATGTGGTTGTAATGATTCCAGAAAGTGCATGTTCAAGATTCATTGTAAAAAACTAAAATTAGAAGAGACTTTTCAAATCAAAGGCATGCGGCTAAACCATACTTGTGGGTTCCATAATGCCAACCCTAAGGTCACATCTGAATTCTTAGCGGAAAGATATATGAACCATTTTAGGGATGAGCCTAACTTGAGTTTGAAGTACTTTAGAAAGCTTATTTTGAGGGATATTTGTGTTGATGTGAAGTATTACAAGGCATATTATGCGAGGTTAAGGGCTTTGTATCTGATTCATGGGAGTGCGACAGAGCAATATAATAAAGTTTGGGATTATCTTTGCGGCAATTAGGAAATACAACCCGGTAGTTACGCTTTTGTCATGGTCACGGAATAGAACGACCTCCAATTGTCTTTCAAAGAATGTATGTTTGCTTACAACCTTGTAAGGAAGGTTTCATACAAGGTTGTAGGCACATATTAGGGGTGGATGGATGTCACTTACAGGGGATTTGGCCGGGGGTACGGTATGTCTAGTAGCTGTTGGCAAAGATGGAAATAACAACTTGTTTCCAGTTGCTTGGGCAGTGGTGGAGGTGGAAAATACAGACAATTGGACATGGTTTCTTGATTTGTTAACAAACGACCTTGGTTCAGTCACTGAAGACCTCACCTAGGTTCATGAGAATGAAGAGTTGACCTTCATGTCTGACCGACAAAAGGTATATTATATCCTAATGCCAAACTTCTATCTTCTATGATTCAAATTTACGAATTATTATAAAATTCACATTGGTGATTGTTTAATACAGGGCCTATTAGACATATCTGGGCCAACTTTAAGTTGGCTTTTGCCGGTGAAGCGTATAGGCAAAGCTTTTGGAAAGCAGCTAGAGCATCGACAAAGGTTTTTTTTTAAAACAAATCCTTTATTCAATTAAACATATCTTTTTAACAACTATATTAACTATTTCTTACTTTGTTGTTTTAAATGCAAGGCTCGATTTGAAGAGGGAATGGAATCGATCAAGCTTTTGTCATTAGATGCCTTCAAATATTTGGACAAAATTCCACCAAAGCATTGGAGCAGACATGCATTTAATCCAAAGTCCAAATCTGTCATGCTCCTTAATAATTGTTGTGAATCATTGAACAATGTTTTAAGGGAAGCTAGAGACAAACCTATTTGGACCATGATGGAATGGATACGACAGTATGTGATGAAAAGAGCTTTTGAAAAGCGTGACGGGCTAAGAAAGTTTGAGGGAAGTATAATGCCAGCCGCTATGAAGCAACTAGAGGTTGCATCTAATATAGCTAAACATTGCTTTGAAACTATATCTGATGTTGATTTGTTTGAGGTTGACCATAATAATGACAGATTTGTGGTTGACCTCAAACAAAGAACTTGTGGCTGCTTTAAATGGGAGTTGTCTGGTATCCCTTGTTGTCACGCCTTTAAATGTATTATGAAATACAGAGGCAACCCAGAAGAATATGTACATAAGGCTTATAGTAGAGAGGTTTACTTATTAGCATATTCTCCTGTGTTTCAACCAATGCCTGGTATAAAACAATGGGATAGAACTCTGCAACCACAACCCAACCCCCCTGGGTTTAAGAAGATGCCAGGAAGACCATCAAAAAAGAAGAGGATTAAGGAGAAAGTTGAAGAGGAGGCTCCAAAAGAACCTCCAGTTTTGAGAAAAAGAAAACCAAACAAATGTGGGAACTATGGGCATAATAAATCAACGTGCAAAAATCCAAAAGCCCCCCCAAAACAGCCTGCAAAGAGAGGAAGGCCACCGAAGAATGGTGATGATCAGCCTGAAAGTCAAAATGTTCGTTCATCCCAAGCACCACCATCATCACAACATTGATTTGGAGAGATAGTTGGTGTTCTTTTAATTTAACTCTATGATTTTGATAGACATGTAATGAAACTACATTGGAGATGCTTTGTTTTCAGAAGCAAAAAATCAATAATGCTACTTTGCTTTGTTTTATACCTTGTTAGCTGGTAGGAAGTGTATCACTTTGGTTGTGCTTTGGGATGCTTTTTCGTGATGCTGCTTGTCTGTCCTTGTCCTAAGCTGCAGCAGAAGCTTTGCCTTGTTGCTTGAAAAGGGCATATGAGGCTTCGGTGGGATGTAAAGCAATCAAATATCGAAAAGTTAGTTGTTCTGAATTATGAGGCCAAATGCAACATTAATTAAAGAAAAAATGTTTATGATTTTGATAGACATCAACATTAATCAAGTAGCGAAAAGTTAGTTGTCAAATGGTATTCTTTGTACAAAATATGAGATTAGAAATTCAGGTGAATCTGATTAGACAAGATTATCCCAATACTAAATATGAGAAACTTCCCATTTTCCGACTACCTTCGACTGTTAAAGATACAAAGATAATTGTCAACCTCTTTGAATAAGGATTTGCTACCGACAAATTACAAGTAACCAACTCCCACAATCCACTCCGGAGATTTATAAAATTGAAGATACGAGAAGGGGCAGAAAATGACCTGAGCATGCAGTACACAATCACAACTCGAGAAAAGTACAGGAAGACCTTGTTGCTGGACCTCTGTTGGTGTAATGAATCCGATTTCTTCCACCCTTTGACATTCAGGGAAAAAAATTTAATCAATTAACCAATTATAATCTTAATCGTGCCACATATATTGCCACAAGTTGATGGCACACATATATTGGGAACTAATATTATTTTCTAAACTAAGAACAGTTAAATAGTGAGTTAAGGAAGTGGGAAGAGCAACAGTAGTACACATTGAACATTACTAGCTTGTAATTGAGTTGGAAATTGAGTTGCCGTTCTCAAAATCGAGTTTCTCAAACACTGAATTGGAAATTATGGAGAAAATGAAAGATTTGACAAGCTAGTAATTATCAAATTAGATGCATCTGTCAATTTGTATTTGTGAGGGAGGTAGATAAGAGACAAACAAACAAATGGGAAGAGTGGAGAAAGAGGTAAGGGGAGAGAAAATGGAAGAGCACATACCTGATGCTTATCAATGGAGGAATGGCGGCGGAATCGAATCAACCTTCCAGATGTTTATCAATGGAGATGGTGTGAACTCTGGAAACCTTCTAGTTGCTCTCCCATTTTTCTCTCTCCTCATTATAACAAAGACAAATAGATACCCATACTTTCTGATGTATAGCGTAAAGTTCACACGCTCAAAAGAAAAAAGAAAAGTGAGGTCAAATCGGAAAATTGACTTTTTTTGCCGGAATCCGGAAGCAAGGTGGTTGTTTTAATAATATAGAAGATATAAGGTGTTCTTTCACAAAAAAAAATATATAAGGTGTTTTCTTACAAAAAGTTAAACAAATAAGGTGTTTTCTCGTAAATTTTCCTATATATATATATATATATATATATATATATATATATATATATATATATATATATATATCCAACAAAATCTCATATGATAATATATTTCACATATAGTATTAGTTATCGCATACGATCAAAGTTTGAGTTAACTACCCATTAAGGACCTAAACTACAATATTATTCCACCAAGGAATTATAATCTAACACTGTTAACTACCGTTAAAGTAGCAATTAACTAGATACAATAATTCCTCTCAAATAAAAAAATAGATACAATAATTCATTAAAGAAAAAGAAAATTTATCAGTAACAAAGTGATAATTATCGGTTAAAGAGAAAAAAAAAACTAAGTGACAATTATCTCCCAATAAGCAAAAAAATACAGTTCCATTCAAAGTCTGAAATTGAAATCATGTTCTTCCTTGTAATCGATTGCAGCATCTTGTTCCCCAAAATGCATAAATCCTGCAGTCTTTTTCCGCCAAAGAAGCAACCAAACTATTGATATGGATAAAGTCAATTGAATCAGGTAAATCATCAAAAATTGAAACTTTACCACCCACATACTCCAATTTTTAAAGCTTACTCCAATAGCCTCCACAATGCGGTTCTTGACCATTTTTTGTAAAAAGATTTAAGATAAATAATATAATTTATTATTTTAGCATTTTATTAATTTCATCCAAACCCTAAATTTTAGGAAAATCCGTATTCTCTAAAATGTTACTGTAAATTATTGTGAAAATATGAAGAGGCATGAATTTTCCAACTCACTAGACAACAAAAAGAAGAGGAATTTAATCATATCTTAACAATCCGATGCTTCAATTATATTTGTTTTTGCATAGAAACTGTCAAAGATGAGTGCAGTGTTGAGTCTTGGAATCCCGAGAAGGTCTGAAGAGTCGAGGAAGAGGTCTCCGACAATCCTGCAAAATACAATGAAAAACTGGCCCAGGGGTGTTCCCGGGAAAGCCCCTCCGACGCTCAAGTCAGTTGAGATTGAGGTAGATAGAGAAAGTGAGTAAATGTAGAGAGAGATGCTCTGGTTTTTGTAGGTGAGAATTGGATACCTTTGACTGATGAGACAACCCCTATTTATAGAGGATGAGACCTCCAATAAATGGGGGCATTTTAGTCAGCTCCAGTGGTGGAAGATTATGTTCCCTAGAGGTAGGAGTATTTTAGTAATTTCACCATAGATGGGCCAGTCCAGGAAATGGGCCCAAACAATATTGTTTGTTGATGAAAAGAACACAATCCAAAGCTTTGATTTAGGGATAAATTGCTACCATTGTGGTAAAAGTGATGAATTACTTCTTGGTTTTTTGTTGCCTATGGAGATTATCTCCCCTCTAGAAATGGTAGTAGATGAGGGAGGAACATGTGAATGGCGACATACCTCTCTACCTACCCGCCTACAGTAATATGAGATTTTTTTTTTTGTGTTTTCAATTTTTCATTATTATTTTATGCTTTATAAGTACTAAGGCTGTCGTGAATTAGACGACGTTAGGTTATAGTCCCTTAGTGGAGCAAATGTAAAGTTTAGGTCCTTAACAGAAAAAAGAGGTATAGTTCAGGTCCTCAATAGGTAGTTAACTCATCAAAGTTTTTATACTTTGACCACTTGAATTGTAAATACTTCATCCGTAACAAAATAGATGTTACACTTTCTAAATATGGTTGTAACAAAATAGATGTTACACCTTCTTTTTAGGCAACAATCTCTCTCTATCTCTCTCCTATCACATGGGTCCTCTTTTCTTTCTCTCTATCTCTCTCCTCTTTAAAAAATTGCCTAGAAAAGTGTGTTTTTGAAAGTGTAACATCTATTTTGTTACGATGGAAGTATGGAAGTTTTCAAAGAAGGAAAAGAACAATGACGAACTAAATATTCTAAATTTATTATAACGGGCACTAGTGGAAAAAACGGAAGTGCTGCGGTCAAAACAACCCTAAGGGCTGCGTTTTTGGCCAGCAGCCCTTTCCATAGCAGCCCTTCACTAAAAGTGAAAGGCTGCGGTTTAAAACCGCATCCCTTCACAACGAAAGGCTGCAGTTTAGGCCCAAAAATGCAGCACTTCCAATATGGAAGGGCTGCGTTTTTGGGCCTAAACCGCAGCCCTTCGTTGTACAAAGGGTTGCGGTTTTGACCATACCCGCAGCCCTTTTGACCCAAAAAAAATTTTTTTTTTGTTTTTTTTGCATTTTTTTACCCCTAAAGTTGTTTGTGCAGCGAAATTATAAATTACAACTCCTTCATCTGATGCAAACAAATCAAACAAAACTAATCAAACAAAACGAAATTATAATTTATAATTTGATGCATAAGATCTAAACTAATCAAACAAAAAAAATTACAGTCGAAGAAATGAAAGTGAAAATAAACTGCACTAAATAACCGCTTAGATCCAAAGAGTATACAAATAGACAACAGGAAAATAAAGAAATGGAAAACAAATAAAAAGAGAAGCAAAATATCAGTAGACAATAGGAAAATAAAGAAATGGAAAGCAAATAAAAAAATAAAAAGTAAAACATCAGTAGAAACAAATCTAAAAAAACAAAACGAAATTTACAAGAACATCAAATTAATTCCACAAAATAAAATAAAATAAAAAACCTCAAATAACAAATAAATGACAAAAAAAAATGATAAAAACTAGATCAAACCCTAGATCTGATGCAGTGACGGCCCGCCCAATTCCTTCATCGCCCGCCGTTGCCGTGGCGAAGAAGATGCTCGAAGTAGAAGAACAGCGGCGAAGAAGACGCTCGAAGTAGAAGAACAGCGGCGAAGAAGACGCTCGAAGAGCGGTGAAGAAGACGCTCGAACAGCGGCGAAGAAGACACTCGAAGTAGAAGAACAGCGTCGACAATGGGGGCGCGGCGCCGACAAGAACGTCTGTCGCCGGCGAAAAAATGGGGATGAGAGGAGAGAAATGGTGAGGAGACGAACGACGAAGGATGAGAGGAGAGGGAGGAGAGAGAATGATAATATGAGGGGTTGTTTGATTTTTTTTTTGAAGGGAAAGAATGAGCGGCTTTTTGTTCGAACGACAATTAACCTAGCGCTGAGTATTTGAACCATTTAAAAGCCCACCTATCAAAATAAAAAAGCCCGCGAATTAATGATAAAGGGCTGCGGTTAGCCTAAAAACCGCAGCCCTTCACTACTTGTAGGGCTGCGGTTTTCGGCTAACCGCATCCCTTCACTAATAGGGCTGCGGTTAGCCCAAAAAACCGCAGCCCTTCATTTACGAAGGACTGCGGCTTTTGGGCTAACCGCAACCCTTCACTAATAAGGGCTGCGTTTTTTGAAAAACGCAGCCCTTGCAGCGCAGCCCTTCCTTTTTTCTCCTCTAGTGTGGAATGAATTTAGGTAATCTTTATAATCCTAAAGTTAACTGATCTCAACTAATTAGCCCAGTACCCAACTTATCTAAACGTATTTCTCCTGGAGAAATATAAAGTTAGGATTATAGGAACAATAGAACCTTATTCTTGGCTGGTACACTTTATGAAAGAAACTTCCACTTACCAAATTATTCCATTGACCGCAAACTAAACCCATGTTGTATGGCCAATACCAACTTACGTCCCACATGTTGCAGTACACTAATAACTGCTTCAAGCAACTGTCCCATGCATGAAATAGTGTTTACCCACTTCCTCATTTTGACATTCGAAGGAACAATCACAACATTTTCTCTCTGAATTACTCCTAATCTTGCTGGCCTTTAGTATAACCTTAGTGCTTAAGGCTTTACTTAATAAACTACTAAGCAGAAAAATATTGCGACTCATTTTTTATGTACCTATGATAACTTGCTATAATTCTTGAAGGGATAACTTGCTATATTTCGTGTTATTAGTAGTTACAACACTTTATTCCATCTGATGCAAAATATAAATATGTATTTTTTCGCACAGCTTTAATTTGACTCTTATAACAAAACTTATCCAAATTTAAGAAAAAGAAGAGTAACGACATTTATGGGGTATTGAGTCCATTCACCCAAATTATACCTTTTAAAGATTAAATCATGTGTTTAAATTTATTCATGTTTTTTAAATCACTAGCACCAATACACTGTATACTAAATTATACACAGAATGAACTTGGACCACTAGGAAGAAATGGATAAACAAAATCCATATGCATAAATTATGAATAATACTGGAAA
>CANSZD010001208.1:105000-194502 GCA_947648045.1 Beta corolliflora
TAATAATAATAATAATAATAATAATAAAAATAATAATAATAATAATAATACTAATAATAATAATAATAGTAATAATAATAATAGTAGTAATAGTAATAATAGTAGTAATAGTAATAATAATAATAGTAATAATAATAATAATAATAATAATAATAATAATAATAATAATAATAATAATAATAATAACAACAACAACAATAATAATAATAAGAATAATAATAATAATAATAAGAATAATAATAATAATAATAATATTAATAATAATAATAATAGTAATATAATAATAATAATAACAATAATAATAATAATAATAATAATAATAATAATAATAATAATAATAATAATAATAAAAATAATAAGTTGTATTATGAACTGAACTGAAATGAATAAGTCTCGAACCGATCCGAAGCAACCGAAATGGTTTTGAGCGGCACCGACCGATTTGATTCGAACCGAATCAACCGAAATGAATCTCCATTTATTTAGTCCAAAAGAACATAGTCTAACTGAACCGAACTGAACCGAACTGAATAAACGATTGAATTGAATTGAATTTGTCTGAACTGAACTGATTTCAATTCTATTCAAAAGAACAGAGCCTAAACCTTATTATAAATTAGATACACAACTATTATCATATATCTACATAGTTAAAGCAAACTTAGAGAATCAGACCTGTTTGAAACAGGAAGAATAAGAGAATCTCCACCCTCAAACGGAAGAGCCCTTAATAGGTTGGATCTCATAACTCTAGGTTAATAATAAGCATTTCTTACCACTAATTAAGCTAAGTATAGTACTTGGTTTTTGCTATATTTATTTATTAACATATATCAATTCATTTAATTTAATCATAGTATTAATCTATTATAAGTTCGTCATGACGGCCTGCTTAGTTCACTGCACCTGTACGTTACTATTTTCAGGACCACAACACTGTACTTGTACAAGACATAGGTCTCCTACTCACCTGCAACCAAGTAGCAATATACTAATATAGAAATACATCCTTTCTTAATTAGTAGTATGATAAAATAAAATAAAAATCTGCTTACTATATGGTAAGTATTTATGAGCTCGCTTCTTAACTAAATCTTACATATCCAGTCATCTGAAGTGCTAATAGACACAAGGGAGTAGACAAACAACCTTTATCAATGCGGCTAATGAGACTCGACTATTATTCCAAATCAACTACTATTCTAAATTATGTCCTCATCCATATATAAGCTTAGTATATCAAAAGAAAAATAGAAAATTTGATACCAACAGTGAAATTATATTCTATCATCACTACACAATTTTATTTATTAGTTAACACAAAATAGTCGCATTTTCGAAAATGTCTTCCTAATGTTTGTTCAAATTCCACATGACTTATAACTTGTTAGATAGGCAAAAGAAAATGGTCAAATGGGAGGTGATGAACACAAAAAGACTGAAAAATAAAAGGCAAATTTCTTAAAATAAATAAAAATAACTCTTACATGCATATGAGACTGCTCTGAAAAGATTATACTTCTAAAACTGAGTCTAGTTCAAATGTTCAATAAGTTAGACAATATTTTTTTTTTCAGGAAAAATAAGTTAGACAATATTTGAAATTGTTAAAAGGGTAGTAACGTAGCTCAAAGTGTTGATATCAATTATTACTAATTTTTTCCGGTATAGTAGAAATAGTCCAAATAGAGTACATACCTTTTAGATGGTGGGATTTTAGAAGGTTAAAAGTTACAAACTTTTTCATAGTAGATTGAAAGCATTTGAGCCTTGAATAAAAGAGGGAGATAGAGAAATAAAGAGGCAAGAGTTGTATTATTGATGTTCTTGAATTGACCTGTTTCTTTCAAGTGGAGAATAAGTGAATAACAAAAGAGAACTACTATTTGTAGTAGTAACAGTACAATAGTCACATCATATAGTGAAGTGGAGTAGTATCTAATGAAGCTATGATACTTTTAATCTGTTACTTTGTTTCAAACACTAGTGGAAAAAAACGGAATGGCTGCGTTTTTGGCCAGCAGCCCTTTTCGTAGCAGCCCTTCACTACAAGTGAAGGGGCTGTGGGGGCCGCTTAATAACGAAGGGCCGGTTTAGGCCCAAAAACGCAGCCCTTCAAATATAGAAGGGCTGCGTTTTTGGGCCTAAACCGCAGCCTTCGTTATACAGAAGGTTGCGGTTAATGGTAAAAACACCGACCCTTCATGAACCGAAAAAAAAATTTCTTTTTTTTTTTTTGTGCCATTTTTAGTCCTAAATATACCAAAAATATATTATACTTATGTATATAATTTTTTGTAAAGAACAACCAGAAATTATAAAGAACAACCAGAAAATTTCGAACATTATTATTATTACTCCAAACATCATCATACAATTAACAAGAGGACGAAGTAATTCGTACCAAAAAATGACAAAAAAACGACTACAATCAACAACCAACAAATACAAAAAAAAAACCGACTAAACCCAACAAATTGACAAAGAAAAAAAAACCGACTATAATCACCGCAGCAACGGTTGAGCGTCGCCGGAATTCGGCGCAAATGCTGGCGAGAGACGAAGGAGGATAGGAGATCCGAGAGAGACGAAGTGTGGTGGTGTGCGCAAATGTCGGCGAGAGACGAAGGAGGACAGGAGATCCGAGAACCGAGAATGAGGACGGGAATTCGGCGGTTGAGCGTCGCCCGGAATTTGGCCGCAAATGCCGGCGAGAGACGAAGGAGGACAGAGATCGAGAGAGACGAAGTGTGGTGGTGTGGTGGTGTGCGCAAATGCCGGCGAGACGAAGGAGGACAGGAGATCCGAGAACCGAGAATAATGAGGACAGGAATTTGGCGGTTGAGCGTCGCCGGAATTTGGCGAAGAGGAGTTTGTGGTGATGATTTGTGAGAGAAGATTTGTGGTGAAGATTTGTGAGAGGGAGACCAACCCACTTCGCCACGAGCAAAGGGGATCCTAGCCCACCAGACGAAGGGGATGAGCGGCGTGCGTCGGACCACGGCGTGCATCATAGCGGGCGAACTCTCGAAGCGGAGGAGAGAGGGGAGAAATGAGGGAGGGAGATTGTGAGAGAGGAGAGAGAATGAGGGAGGGAGATTGTGAGAAATAACCTAGCCCGCTCAACTTTTAAGCCCAACGTGCGAGATCGAATTCCCTTTCAAATAAAATTAAAAAAAAAAGCCCATAAAGGGCTGCGATTAGCCCGAAAACCGCAGCCCTTTATTACTTATAGGGCTGCGGTTTTCGACTAACCGCAGCCCTTCACTAAAAGGGCTGCGTTTCTAAAAAAGCTGCCCTTTCTAAAAAACCACGGCCCTTCTCCTACGAAGGGCTGCGTTTTCCAAAAAACACAGCCCTTCCAGCGCAGCCCTTCCTTTTTTTTCCCCTAGTGAAAGATGATCAATTAGATAAATCTAGCCATAAGTTAGCTAAAACAAATTACCTAAACCTTTTCTATTGGTAGGTGAATGCGGATTATAACAACCCTACATCATAGAGTTTCTGTTAATTGTTAAATGTCCTATAGACTATATATGGTTAAAACCTCAAAATTTTGTTAAGGGAAACAAACAATTATGTCAGCACATAGGGAGTAAAGGAATTTTACCAATAAATGATTGCATTAGAATCATGAAAATTCTATTTTCACTGGAAAATTTCTCAATAATAGTTCTAATTATGGATGGTCTTTCCATAATAATCGCAATGGTTAATAATTCTAAATTAATCCTAACTATCGAGTATGTCTGCTTAGAATAATTCCAAATAATATTTTTCTCTATGAAATACTTCCTCCGTTCCATAATAAGTGAAACACTTACTATTTTAGAACGTTTTAAAATAAGTGAAACATACATTAAATAGAAAAAAGAAAGTGATGAAAAATGACAAGAAGTATCCATCACTTACTGTGGTTTCTTTTCTCTCTCCTCCTTTTGATAATGTAAAGGGTACTTATGACTTTTTGGCTTTTGAAAGTGATGTTTATTAAATCTTGTGCCCAATTCCTATGTTTCACTTATTATGGAACGGAGGAAGTAGTTTATTTGGTTAGTTAATTTTTGATTTATTTTAGCTTTTTACCTTCCTTTCTCTTGTCCCCTCCCCCAATATAGTCAATTAGAGTTTACACATAAGTTGGACTATAGTCTCAATCATTATGAAAAAGTACCTCGCATAATTTGGATTTTAATTCCGATTATTTTGAACAATCACCTCCCATAGTTTAGATTATAACTAGTTATTAGGCCTTACACGTGTCAGAAAAAATTTTCATTTTTTTATTTTTTATTTTTTTATTGATATGATTATAACATTATTTGTTTTTTTATTTAAGAATTTTTAAATTTTTTTTCCTTGTTAGGCATCGAACCCTATACTACGCTAATTTAATAATTTTTTTTTTTTTTTGTAATTTGAATAAGAAAAACTGCAAGTAAGCCCTACCGCGTTTTTTTGTTTAGGTTCTTTTAATATATTAGTATAGATTATATTTAATGATCCACAATTGAAATTATATTGCTCTGATGAATTTTTCCTTCATAATAAATCAAACACTTTTATACTCTTATACATTTTAAATTTTAAATTTTATGTTTCATCATAAAAAAAAAGAGTTAGATGTTGTGAAATCTATAATAAAATGTGGAGATGATCTTGTATGAAGATAATGTGGTCCTGGCTACTCCTACTTCATAGTATGTAACTTTCAGACTATAACATCACTATTATTTATATTAATATATATAGTATTTGCCAAATATAGGAACCCACCTACTCACGGGAATAAAATCATAAGTACACCTTAAATTAATGATCACAATGAAACTATATTGACTTATGCAGGACATTCCTTATCTTTATTAACAATTATTACCCTTTGCATGGCACATTATCTAGATTGTATAAGTCTTGGACTCAGGTCCAATACTAGCAAATGTTCTATGTATCCGGCCCATCTGGGTTAAGTTATGAAAACTGCACGGACCACAGACACATGTTATCAATTAACCTTCGGCCCATTAATCTACTTGGACATATTAGGTCTTATAAAACCGCTATGAGAAATTAAGAATGAAGTCATCTTGAAAAAAGCCCCATTTTTCCCAAATACTTCAAATTAAACCACTACTTTAAACGCTAATCGCCTACACCTACCCCCAATAGCTACAACTACTGCAACAGCTAATAACTACTAGAACTGCTAGTTTCGCTAAACAGGCCCATATCATACAATAACTGACTATATAAAAGGCGATTATATCATACAAAAATTGACTATATCAAACGGAAACTGACTATCATCAAATGAAAACTGACTATATCATATGGTTTTCGGTACACAATAAGTTATTTTGAACCCGGTCCATTCAAGTTTTATTTTATGCAATTTCATCCTTTTCTTCTCCGAGATTTTCTAAACAACAAGCTTTATATAAATCCATAATTCTAGACAATCAGCAGGTCGAACTCCATCGTATTCCTTGATCTTAGCTAAGGCTTCCTTAAAAGATCTTTGTTCAACAAAGTTTTAACTTCTTCACAAACCACCTCCATTATTGATCACCTATACCAGTAGTTTCAACCACAACATAGTAAGCCTAATATAATCATATAAATATATAAAGTTATGAAATTAATCAAATTATGTGCATGCAATTAAATATTTCATTGATGGGTTAGGATATTCACCCCAAACTCAAATCTCTTATTTTTTTTGGTTTATTAGTTTTTCCTGAAAATTAATTAGCGACTCTCATTGAACCAAAACATAACACGCCTACAATATTGCATCTATGGGATGATGTGGAATTAAAAAGAGGTGGCATGAAAGTCACTCATCTACAATATGCGAATGATACTATCATCTTTTACCCGACAAAGTATTTATTATCTCATGATCATAAAAAAGACCCTCCTCATCATCTTCCACTTAGCGTTGGGATTACAGGTGAAATTAAACTAGCACAAAAAATTTATATCTTGTGTATAAACACGGATCCCTTGTGGTCAAAATTTACAGCAGATCATAATCTCTTCTTTGCAAAATCAGGGAACTTCCTTTCATAATTCATATACCTTGGCCTTGAAAGTGTTGGGATCCCAAGTCCCACATCGGAGAGATAAGAAAGAGTTACCTAGTTTATAACAGTTCACCAACAACATTAGTATGAGGCCTTTTAGGAAGGAGCCCAAAAATAAATCCGTGCGGGCTAGGCCCAAAGCGGACAATATCATACTAATGATGGAGCTGTAGGTGGACTCGTGGGCCCTACAAATGGTATTAGAGCCGACGAATAGACTAGGAGAATGTGCATATAATGGTGGACCCATGGTCAGCTTGCTGGAGCACGTAGGGTGCAGAGTGGTGTAGCTCTATGGCGTGGGTGCAAGTATTTGGTGGAATTCTGTATGGTTCTCAAAGATAGGTGACTCAGTTGGATGCATATGCAGTACAAATTTATCAAGGGTGCAACTTGGAGGCATGGTGCAAGAGATCTAAGGATATGTGGAGACTCTCAGTGTGACCTCACAATGGGAAATCTGTGCTTGGTGCCTTGTGTCGAAAGTCTTCCTGATATTGTGGTGGTCAGGCGGCGTGTTCCGCAGGTTGTTGGCGATACAAGATGATTAGACGGATTATCGCTGGAGGGGAGGCTTGTGGTCCTTGGTCTGATGGAAGGATTGTTGAGTATACATCCCAAGTCCCACATTGGAGAGATAAGAAGGAGTTACCTAGTTTATAAGAGTTCACCAATAGACCAACTATATTATTATGAGGCCTTTTGGGAAGGAGCCACAAATCCATGCGAGCTAGGTCCAAAGCGGACAATATCATACTAATGATGGAGCTGTAGGTGAACTCGTGGGCCCTACAGAAAGTGGAGGCAACATCTATAGATTGAGCACTTGGGATCCCATTATCATGCGCTGAACAAAAATTGACTTCTTTAAAGGGGTACTTGTTATCAACTGAGGGTCGTTCTACACTCATCAAAGCTTCTCTTTCAAGCTTGCCACTATACCACATGTCAAATTTTTCCCATCCCAAAGGGTATAATTGAATGGATCAACAATACTTTTTTTATTAAGCAAAAACTCACTTCCTCTTGTGTCCTGGGACTTAATCAAACTGCCCAAAATTCTTGGGATCTTAGCGAGGGAAACAACTTACACTATAGTAACTATTAATCAAGTGGATGTGGCGTGTTTTTAATGAACCAAATGCCTTTGTGGCATAAGGTGGTCCAAGCCAAAGATGGATATTCTTCATCACTTACTATGGCTAACATTACAACCTATGGAAAAGGGATTGAAAATCTTCAGCTTCTCTTGAACCAAGTCAATCTTGCTCATGAATGTTTGAACTAACAAATATGGACTCCTAATAAACCGGTACCTTCTCCGTTAAATCTTTTGGTTTAGAACTTGCGATAGCATCTAATCCATCCTCTCATGACATCTTCAAAAGCGTATGGCTTGGTCTTGTTTCGCATCGTATTGAAATTTTTTTTGGTTCGCGCTCCTTGTATTGGGAAGCTTAACACAAAAGAAAAATTATCTCGACTGGCTATTGTCGCACCATTGGAATCCTCTTGTATTTTTTGCAACTCTTATCTGGGGTCTTGTGATCACCTTCTTCTCCATTGAGATCTTCGTTGATACTTTTGGTGTTAGGTACCTTTCTATTTTGGGGCTCCATTGGGCTCCACAATTTCATCTAATTAAAGGATTTTTTTTATCAATGGGATTTTAGAGGCAATGGAGTTTTTTTCAAGAAAGTATGGATGAATACCTTCTTTGTCATCATATGGACGTTAAATCTTCAATAATTATTCATGCTCATACTAGTAAAAAAATGGCATTGAAAATACCCTATAGTGACGTTAAAATGTATAGCTAGCTTCTTTATTAGTTAAATGATTTGGCGCTCATAAAATAAAGTTGGTGGATCAAATTAAAGGTTGAGGTGACCCTTTCCCCTACTCTTCGGATGATATAATCCACAATCCTATGTGTCTTCAATGGCTAATGATGTTTAGTGCTACTTTGTTAGTACCACATATATTGTTGGTATACAGAAGTCTAAGCTACTTCTAGAAGCTTTCCTATAGCTAATTGTAAATAGAAGTTAGTTATAGTTAGTTACAAAACTTCTTTTATAAGCTATTATAGTTTGTTACAATTAGTTAGCTTAATCCTTGCTGTATAAATACAAAGCTCTGTTGTAATAATTCATTCATTCAGTAATAAACATAAACACATTACTCTACATTTTCTCTCTATCGTCTATTATGTTAATATGAGTTCATCATAATTGTGAACTCTGACATGGTATCAGAGCAGATCATATGATCCAGCAAATCTTCTTTTCATATAGTATTGATCTCTAAAATTCCGCAAGAAAACTCGTCATCTTAGATTAGTGAGAAAATCTAATCATCATCATCTCAGGTTATTCTGAAGCCTGAATTCTTTAGTTTTTCAATTCAATTCATTTCTGTTTTGTCTTTGATTGTTCAAAATCAAAAGGCCTGAAAATTCTTCTGAAAATTCTTCTCAAAACAATCAAAATAATCAAGATCCTTCACAAAATCCTAGTTCAATATACTTTCTGAACAATTCTGATGTTAATTCATCAAAACTAGTAAGTTCAACTTTCAATGGAACTGGATTCAATGATTGGAGAAGATCTATTAGTATTGCTTTGTCAGCAAGAAATAAAATGTGTTTTGTTGATGAATCATTAAATAAACTAGCAGCAAATTCATCAAACTTTAGATTGTGGAGTAGATGCAATGATTTGGTGATTTCTTGGATTCTGAATTCTTTAGAACCTTCGATAAGTCGAAGTGTGCTATATTTTAACACTGCTAGAAAATTTTGGCTTGATCTTGAGGAAAGATTCAGTCAATCGTCTGGACCTCAGCTGTATTCTGTGCAACAGCAACTTGGAGATATTACTCAAGGAGAAGATGAAGGTATAACTAGTTTCTTTACAAAGATTAAATTGCTTTGGGTTCAATTAGATGGATTGGATCCTTTACCTTCACGTGAATGTGTTGGCTGTAATTGTAATCTTACACAAAAACTGGAGAAATCTCAACGGAAGCAAAGGTTGATTCATTTCTTGATGAAGATTAATGAGAAGTTTGTTCATACAAAGAGTACTATACTCATGATGAGTCCACTTCCAACAATTTCCAAGGCATATGGATTGTTGTTACAAGAAGAGACTCACAAAGAATTGAGTAATCTGAAAACTCAATCTAGTGAGGTTACAACAGCTTTTACAGCAAATAGAATGATGGATACTAGGTCATTCTTTTCAAAACCTTCTAGCAGTGGCAATACAAAGAACATTGTAAAAAATCATTTGTTCTGTGAACATTGCACAATGAGAAATCACACAATTGATAAATGTTGGAAGCTGCATGGTTATCCTAAGGATAACAAATATAAAGGGAGAAGAATTGTTGCCTCAGTTCAATCTGAATTCCCTGATTCCACTGAAGATTCTGGTGTTGCATGCCACATTCACTCCAGAACAACATAGGCAACTTCTACAATACTTGGAGAAACAACAAATTCAGAATCAAAATGATTCAGACTCAGCAATAGGATTGGCAGTAAGTTCTCAATTGTCAGGTAATCATTGCTTACTTTCCTAAATATCACCATACTTGGATATTGGACAGTGGAGCCACTAATCACATGTGTTCAGATTTACATATGTTTGATTCCTACACTAAACTTACTGCACCACATCCTATGATTACCATTCCTGATGGAACTAAAATAAAAGTTGAACATAAAGATAACATCTCTTTGGGAGGCATTGTTGTTCTGGAAAATGTCCTACATGTGCCTGGTTTCCAATTCAACTTAATTTCTATCTCCAAGTTATGTCATAATGCTGCTTATTCTATATCATTTGTCAATGATAATTGTGTGCTTCAGGACCTTTCCTTGAACAAGCAAACAGTGCTTTGTAAGCTTGAAAAGGGTCTTTATGTTCTGGATGACAATCTTCTTTCACCTGCTGCTGGTTCAGACAATAAAGTTGCTCTCTCAACCACTTGTTCTGCTGAAATTGAGGAAGCCAAGCTATGGCATTTAAGGATGGGTCACACGTCATTTGGCAGAATAAAGAATGTTAAAGGTCTTGATGTTCAAGGATGTATAGCTGAATGTTTTTGTAACATATGTCCATTGGCAAAACATACAATATCTCCCTTCTCTACTAGTTCTATAAAAACTAATAAGCCCTTTGAGTTGTTGCACTTAAATGTCTGGGGACCTTATGTCATTTCTGATCATCTTGGTTGTAATCAGTTTCTCACAATAGTTGATGATTACACTCGAATGACATGGACTCATTTCATGAAAAATAAGACTGATTTTGTTTCTATCATGACTCAATTCTTGCAATATGTTGAAACTCAGTTTGATATGAAAGTAAAAGCTATTAGATCAGATAATGCACCTGATTTGACTGAAGGAGCAATGAAATCTTTACTGATTACTAAGGGCATTGTGTAGCAGAAGTGTTGTAGTCACACTCCACAACAAAATGGTGTTGTGTAGAGAAAACATAAACATCTTCTTGAAACTGCAAGGGCATTCTACATTCAGTCTAAACTCCCTGCTAGGTACTGGAATGAGTGTATTCTCACTGCCACATTCTTAGTTAATAGGATGCCTTTAAAGAGCATTCAATTTTCTACACCATATGAAAGACTTTTTCATAATCCCCCTGATCTTTCTCTCTTAAAAGTCTTTGGATGTCTATGCTATATACCCACTTCTACTGTTAAAAGACACAAATTTGACATGAGAGTTCACCCTTGTGTATTCCTAGGGTATCCACCTAGTCACCAAGCCTACAAAGTTCTCATCTTAGCCACAAATAAAATTGTCATATCCAGGGATATACAATTTCATGAAAAACACTTTCCCTTTCATCTTTCTTCTACTCCTAAACACACCTATTCCACTCAATTCTTTCTTCCTATTTCTACTACTGACTCATTCACAATCTCTCAACCTGATGTTTTTTGCACCCTTTCTTCACCATCAGATACATCTCCAATTTCTTCTTCTACTTCACCATCTACTACTTCATCTAATCCCACCTCTTCTCTTGACTACACATCTCCTACCACCCCATCTTCCATCATTTCTCCTATTTCTTCACCTACTCAGCCTCCTTCTCCACCTAGAAGGTCTTCTAGACCAACTAAACATCCTGCTCACCTCCAGGATTTTGTTTATTCTACTACAAAAAAAGTGACTTTTAACAACAGATGCTTAACAATGGATACATATAAGTGTTGGTAAAAGTCATTTATACCAACAGAAAATGTATCTATTGGCTTTGTTTGAAAATATTCGTATAAAGTACTAATGTACCAACAAAATTATATTATTTGTTGGTAAAAGTAAATTAATACCAACAAATTTTAATACCAACATTATATCTGTCGGTAAAATATTGTGAAAATTTCTAAGAACCGCCCAAGTTTTTTTCATTTGCCGCCATTTTGCTTTTTGACTAAAGTTCCCATGACTAAATTGATAAGTTTTAACACATTGAAAGGCTAAAAATGTAAATTTAATTTCTAAAAGAAAATTATAACACTTTGATGCTTCACTTGAATCACTTCTCTCTCTCTCCTAGCTATTCTCTTACTGACAATCAAAAACCCCAAAACCAAAACTTTCATGATTCTTATATCTCAACAAAAAATCCCAAAAAAATTGCATCAAACTTAGTAATTGAATGAATATTACATCATGAAGCTTCATTTGTGCTGAGCATATTTCAGATTCTACCAAGAAATCTTTGCGAAAACGAATGGAGTTGGTAGCGTTTGAGCGATCTCCGGCGTACTAGCGTTCTCCGGCGTCAATACTAAGGTATAATTCACCTAAATCTAGTATTATTTTTACTAGGGTATGAATTTTAACTTTGCAAATTACTTACAAACTCAAGAATTACAAGAGAAGAAGAAACCAAAAGAGAGAAACAAGGGCTGAATAAGAACGAGAATGCGTTTTCTCACTGCAATAAAAAATAGCTCAAATGTTTTTGGTTTATTTTTTCCTTGCAATTCTTATTAAATTAAACAATTTTGTTCTTACTTGTTGGGGTTTCTTCTAATTAAATGATCCCAAAGTCTTCGTTAAACAATTTTGTTGCAACTTTACTGTCATTTCTTCTACACTAAGTCCTAGAAATAATTTAATCTAGTATTATTAGTTGCTTTGTTAATTAAAGGTCAAATCTACTTATAATATGCCCATTTTACATTATATTTTTATTTATTATTTTAGTGTTGTGTTTGTGTTCTATTTACGATTCTGTTTGTTTATGATGAATATTTTAGTTCCCAACTAAGTCACAATTGAAGGAGTACCAGAATTTTGATTTATTAGGGATTATACATTGGTCAATTATTTTTAAATTAATGTAATTGAAATTGTCAAGAAATAACTGGATCTTAAGTGTGGATTGCTGCAATGATAATTAGTATATTTAATAGTAAAGAACTTATTGTCCACCAAGTAGTCGATGCAGTAGATTTACTTCTTTGTATTTGTTATTTAAGGTGTTAAGTGGAATCTTAATAATACAAATGTGCTCTGTATAGTTTATAGCCTTAAATATGCAATTAATGGCTACTAGAAAAGGTAGAAGTTTTGGCCACCAATGTTTTTCCTTTGTGTCTCATGCATCTTTAGTCATACTTGTAGTGAGTTTATCATGTGTCAAGTAGTATTATCACCCACCTGTTTTTTATATATTGCTTTGCTTGATGGGTTTAATATGTGTCAAAATCCCAACAATTTCACCTCTTTAGTCATTGACTTTTCAAGCTTAATTCTTGATGTATATAAAAGTATGTTATACAAAGCTTAGATTTAGCATTCAAGGTTTGATAGTATGATATACTTAATTCAACGTGGATTGATATTGATATTTTCTTACTTTTGCTAACTTTGCAACTTAGATAGCATCATATATAAGGATATTTCCCCATTACTTGCTACACTTTCTTTGTTTTATATTACTCGTTAGTCACTACACTTCCTATATTTGTATGTGTCCCCATTACTTGCTACACTTCTTTTTCTAATAACTTTTTATGTATCAAATTATAAATCCCCTAAGAGTCCACACATAGAGAAGTGTAGAGACATAGAAAATGGAGGAAATATATAATAAAAGTTAGAAAATACATATACCTAGAAGCATAACTACCAAAAAGAATCAAATTGTACTCCTACTACTGATTCTTGTCCGATGAGCTATCTTTAAATCCTTTCTTATATTTGGATGAATGAGCTATCATAAGAAAAGATTCTTGTCCGATGAGCTATCATTATGAAACTATATGTTGGCTACTTTATTGTGAGAAGTATTTCTGTTTTAACAAGCCTTTAAAAGGCTAACTAATTAGAATTTATCTTTCTTTATTAATTGAAACTTTTCTTGTACAATTTTGCTAGAATGCTTAAAGTTTAATTTTTTCTGTAAAGTTTGCTCATTCATTTCTTAAAGGCTATGTTTTTCTAATGCAGGTCGACAAGTCGTCCCCATTTGACTCTCTTGAGTTCCATCTGTTACTCTACTACCATATAAACTTCTTGTGGTCATTTCATCTCTGGTAAGGAGAACCACTTCTCTTCAAACTAATCTTTATGTTTTATTCTTTATTATTATGAGATGATTTTCATGTCTAATAAATCTAAAAGTCATTAGCTTTCTTTGGGATTGCATTATTAATTTGTACTTCATAAATATAAATGAATCTTTTTTGCTTGAAAATTGATTAAAATGTAGGATAATCACATGGATTTCTTTGTGGATAAAAGTTGGGTGAATTTGAATAGAGCACAAGATCATTATAGGAAGTCATTAGTAGCTTTTTTGGATCATGCATTTGCAACATCTGCAATAGAGAATAAGATTGCTTGCCCATGTGGAACTTGTGGAAATCGCACCTATCATGAAAGACATGTTGTGATGAGACACATGATAATTAAAGGGATGGATGTTGATTATCAAAGGTGTATATGGGTTTTTCATGGAGAATCAAGGGTAAATGACGGTGATGATATTTTCTTAGGTAGAAATTGTAATGATGTACCCAATAATGCACCTGATGATGATACCACTAGGATGGTAGAAGATGCTTTTGAATTTCATGATCCAACTAGTACTACACCAAGCATCAATAGTGAAGCTGAAAGATTTTTTAAATTGCTTGATGATGCTAGACAACCTCTTTATCCTGGATGTGAAGAATTTACTAAGCTCTCTTTTATTGTTGAAATGTATCATCTAAAATGTTTGTATGGGATATCAAATGTGGCATTTGATGCAATGGTAAAATTATTTAAAAGAGCTCTTAGACTTTCTGTTGAGAAAAATTTCTTTACACATTTAATTTACGCTACTAATAACTAACTAATGTTCGTTACAGCAATCATATACTTTTGCCAAGGGACAAGAGCCTTATGATTGGGCTATGAAAACTATGAATGCTGCTTGGAGGTTAGAAAAGAGTGAGCTGAAAATTGCACATTTTGATGGGAGAACTCATAATGAGGCTCTGGCTCAACGATCAAAAGTGTCACACATCCCTGAGGACATGTGGAAAAACTTGGTGGAGTTTTGGGAATCTCTTAAGGGTCAAGTAATATACTAAATCCTTTTTACTCTAGTTCTCCATATTGTTAGAGTATAGAGGTATTGTGTAAGTTACATGTGTTTGTAAATGACATAAATGTTTCAGGAAAGAAGTGAAAGAAATATTATGAACCGAAGCAAGTTGAAGATGTGTCATTATGCAGGGTCAAAAAGCTTTGCACGTATACGTGCTGAAAAAAAGGTATTAAAAGAGACTAACTTTTAATTTCAATTTTAGGGAAATTCTAGGTGTAATTAACTTATTTTATTTTCTTGACAAAAAAAAAATAGAAGAAGGACGGGGAAAGAACCGAGATCCCTTACGGTATGGCTTGATACACATCAACCAAAAAAGGGTTCTAACCTTGATGAAGCTACAGCTGCAACAAAAGTATGTTGTTATTGATTATTAAATTCTTATAAAGTAACATGTATTCAAAATTTTAGTAGAATTAATGGCGTTGGAACTCTGAATGTATTATCGATTTATAGAAATCAATAGAAGAAAATTTGGCTAGCCTCCCTATGGATTCTTGCAATGAGGAGGAACGTATGAAAATCTTCAGAAAGCATGTTGGTGAAGATAAAAACGGTTATGCAAAGACATTTGGTTTAGGAGCTAAGGTTCCTCGTTCCCATGCAAAAAGATGTGCTTTGGAGGAGGAGCGAGCAAAGAGGATCAAAAGTGAGAAGAAAGTTGAAAAAATGGAAAAGAAACTCAACAAAGTGATTGACTTGATGAAAAAACTTTTGGAACTTCAAGTAACTCTTTCTTTGTTACCTTGTCTATTCAATTTTTTTTTTTTTTTTTTTTTGCATTTTGGTGAAGGCAAAATATTGATGTTAAGCATGCCTTTCGATTTTTTTGATAGGGTATATCGAAGAAGACATGTTTTTCGATGATGAGGAGAATGAAGAGGATGGTGCTCGCTCTAAGGAAAACAATGTCAGTAAATCTAAGCAATGAGCTACTGGGCAATGAAAATGAGGAAGATGCATCTTATCAAAATGAAGATGGCAATTTCCTTGATGATGACCAAGTGATCTAACCTCTTTTACTTGACAGATATTGGTATGTTCAGGACACTTACTACAACAAATGATATCTTTTGGTGATGATGCAAAAGAAAAACTAAATCTATCATAGTTATTTTAATGAAGTTGTCACATTTGATGTGTATGTAAGCTTGTGACTTGAACTTGTGATGATTGTAGACCATTTGTGGCAATGTAATTATTTTGACGGTCATGTGACATTGTTGGAAAACCAATTGGCTTATATATTATCACTTGCAATGGGCAATATTATCTGGTCTGGTGGCAATTTTGCCAAATGATTTTTTTATGAAACAGGTTATTCAAGCTATTTTTTCTTGATGGTTAAATTTTAATAGTGACAATAGTTTATCTATTGGTATCACTAATACCGAAAAATATTGTGTATTGGTAAATATATTACCAACAGATAATTTGTATTGGTATATATATTACCAACATACAAGTTTTTGTTGGTAATTCTTTTACCAACAGAAAATTTTTGTATTGGTAAACTTATTACCAACAGAAAAAGTTTTATTGGTAATACTTTTACCAACAGATTTCCCATCAGATTTTGGTTTGATGCTATCACTTTTCTATACCAACAGATGACTTTTATCTGTTGGTAATACTAATACCAACGGAGGATTTACCAACACTCTTCCAACAGAGCATTATCCATTGGTAAAACCTTTTACCAACAGATATTTCACTTATACCAACAGATATTATACTATTGTTAAAAGCCATTTTTCTTGTAGTATTCCAACTCAGTTACACATTGGTGTAACTTAGTTTCCTACACTTCTCTCCCTAATTCACATAAAGCTGTTGTTGATACTCAAATCAATTGTTTTGAGCCTACTACTTATCAAGAAGCAGTTGTTGATGTTAACTGGGTAGAAGCTATGCAGAATGAAATAACTGCAGTACAAAATAATGGCACCTGGGATTTTGTTCCTCTGCCTAAAAATAAGAAGCCTATAGGCTGCAAGTGGGTCAACAAGGTCAAGAAACATGTTGATGGCTCAATTGAAAGGTACAAGGCTAGGTTGGTAGCCAAGGGGTTCACACAGAAATATGACCATGACTATCAAGAGACATTTTCTCCAGTTGTGAAAATGTCAACTGTAAGATGTTTGATCTCTTATGCTGCTAGCAAGAACTGGAATTTATTTCAACTTGATGTTAATAATGCCTTTCTTCATGGGCATTTACATGAAGAAGTTTATATGAAAGTATCATATGGTGTCTCAGCTCCTACAGGTCATGTATGCAAGCTTAAAAGGTCACTATATGGCTGTAGACACCAAATTTTGAACCCCTTTTTTCGGGTAAATATGATTTTGAAAAGAAATAAAAATAACGAAAACTGTCATGCATCGTGGAGCGCGCGCTCCGTCAAATGTGTGTTTCGCCCCGGAGCGCAAGTTTCATTTCGTCGTATGGTTTTCCATTTTTGCGTATTGGTCGTGCGGTTTCGGCTTAGAAACATAATTTCCGTGAGTCGTAGTCAATAACTACAACTACCGTTTTAATAAAATAATTCGTAGTAAAATCATGCTCGTGTTTATTAATTTGACGAGTTTTCGTTAATTGGCTTAAGTGAGTTTTTCAAAAAACGAAAAAAAAATACGAGTCGCAATTAGGCGTCGGGATTTTAATCGTATCCCAAAACCGGTAGTAATCTGTTTTCTTGATGGTCAAGTCATTATCCATTGGATAAAGAATAAGAATATATTCTTTATCCATTAATCACATCCTTTATCCATTAGTTAGAGAATAAGAATCATGAAAAGATGTGAGAATAAGAATCAAACCCCATGTGTAAGAGGGGGGGAATCAGGATTTTTTCCGGAAGAATCGAGTGTGCGCCAAGCACACAATCAAGCGCTAGACGCATGATTGTGCGCCTAGCGCACAAGCATTCTCTGCGCCAGACGCAGAGCCTTGCGCCTAGCGCACGACACTGTGCCTATCGCAGGCTCCTGCGTTTGGCGCAGCGTCCTAATCAGTTTTGTTTGCACGTTTTTCGATGCATTTTTTTTACGTATTCGGATGTTTTCTGAAAATTTGATTTTGCTTCATTTATGAGAAAATCCAAAAAGAAAAAGAATATTTATGTTTCCAAAGAGATTTGATAATGTCATTAGGGTGAAGTCATTAGAGTGATGTCATTTGGGTGATTAAGGATGAAGAAAATCAGATTTTTTAGGTGAAAAATCTGATTTTCTACTTCTTTGAAACCCTAGTTCACCTCCCTCATTTCTCTATAAAGACCCTCTTTTTTCACTTTTAAAACTAAGTTGAAAGGAATTCAACTTAATTTCACTACTTCTCTCATCTTCTCTACTCCTTTCCTCTAAAAAATCACACTTAAGAAAAGAAAGTAAAAGTTAGTAAGATAATTAGTAAGAAAAGAAGTTCATCAAAAGAAGGAAAAAACACAAAAAAAGGGTTTAAGTTGGTAATTAAGAGGATTTAGAAACTCACTTAAAAATTAAGAAAATCACAAAAAGGTAGAAAAATTTGCAAAAAAGAAGTGCATCATTGAGCTAGCAAGGTAAAGTTGAAACTCTTGTTATTTTGATTATCTTTTCAATCATCTACTAACTTTCTCCTTGTTTCTTCTTATCATTTTTTTAATCTTTGGAGTGATTTGGGTATGTGGAAGTCCTAATAGGTTCCCAACCTTAAATCACCCCACCTAGAATAGTCACCTCTAATGGGGTGACTCTTAGGAAACAATGTGATTATGTGATTTTTCCTTAATCAAGTTGTTATTCATCACCAAAAATGTTTTCATAAAAAAATTCAAGACAAGTTGTGCATAAACATCTCCATAAAAAAGAAAAGAAAATGTGATGATGTAATTATAATCAGTTTTAATTTCATACTACATTTCATTTTTCGTCTGTATTATCAGAATAGTTTGTAGGATTTAATATTTTTTCTATGAAGTGCAAGATGTTTCCAGTAACTGGGGTTTAGAATTTCAAAAAACCAGTTTTGTGTAAATAATTAAAAATTATACAACTTTGTTGTGCAAAACTGATTTTGTTCATTACCACATAAGTTTGTCTTGTTAATAAAGTTTAAAATAAAATCATTTGGATAAAATTAAAAACATCAAGTTTGAAGAAAACATCAGTAGATTTTCAAAATTATAAAAATCATGTTCATATGAATTTTATACAATTTTACATCATTTTACAAATCCATTCATGTAAATCACTAAATTCCAGAAAACTGATTTTCCTTTCAGTTAAGGAAATAAATAAAAAGGGTCTTAAAAGAGTCCAATTCAAGTGAAAATTTCCAGTCTAGTTATTAAAAGTGTCTATAATGTTCATATCAAAATCCATTTCATAATAAGTTCAATAAGTTGGATCTCAAAGAACAACTTCAATAAAGGTCCTATTTTGACCAGTTTGAGTATAAAATTCACCATAATTCAATTTGTCACTAAAAACTTGTGAAATTTTGACACAACATAAAGAACTCACTGACCTATTCATAGATGTATCAAATCCTCAATTTAACGCTTTATACAGAATGTTATGATTTTTGTAAGTCAGTACAAGAACAAAAGTGCAATCTGGAAAATGAAATAAAGTGATTAACTCAAGTTTCATAAAAACAATTATTTTCTTTTCACACGAAAATATTAATTAAAAATCATGAAATTTTTATGTTTCTCTTAAAATGACTCATTTTATCATGTAAATAAAATCAATAAAAATCATCATAAAAAATCAAAATCAAAGAAGTTAATTAATCTTTAACTTTCACAAATTCACAAATAAACATGAATTCCAAAGCCCATTCAAGGAGGTGAAGATCAAGGAGCATCATGGTGAAGATCAAGATTGAAGATTTGTATGGATCATAGATTTTGTACATATTGTTGTGATAATAGTTTCTTTGTAAATAATTATTGCATCACTCAATTAATAGAAAAAAACATGGAGATGTTTATGCATAATTTTCATAAATAATTCCACAATTCTTTTTAATAAAATGAGCAACCAATGTTATAAATGTTGCATGTTGGGCCTAATATATCATAGTACATGAATCAAATGACTCAATCTCAATTAAGAGGAAAAATTGCAAATCTAACTAAGTTAAATTGTATGATGATCCATCTTACATTTTAGAAATGTGTTCTCCATATTCAAATGGATTAATCATATAATTTGACATAATTAGATTGGCAATTAATCTCCAAATTGATTTTAGGCCATTTCATGTGTCTTGCTTTAAATGGCCAAATTCCAATTAGCCAAACACAATCTCCAAAGTTCGGTCTCAAATTGATCATTTCTCTCTAAATGATTTAACAATCTTCAATTGAGATTATTTCTCAAAAGCCTTCAATTAGGAAGCAAACTTCTTCTTATAAGACCTCTTAAAAATCATAAGCGTGATCACTAATTAAGGTGGTTATTTCAATCCTTGATTAATCGCTAATTAGGGCGATTGACTCAATTTTTCATTTAATCACTAATTAGGGTGATTATATCCAATCCCCGACTAATCGCTAATTAGACGGTTAACTCAAACTCTTCATTTAATCACTAATTAGAGTGATTATCTTAAACCTTAATAATATTTAATTAGGACGATTATTTTTTTCATTTAATCACTAATTAGAGTGATTATCTTAAACCTTAATAATCGTTAATTAGGGCGATTATTTTTCTTATCTTAAACCTTGGTTAATCACTAATTAAGGTGATTAATTTAACCCTTCTTATTTAATCACTAATTAGAGTGATTATCTTAAACCTTGATAATCGTTAATTAAGACGATTATTCTTTTTATTTAATCACTAATTAGAGTGATTATCTTAAACCTTAATTTTCGTTAATTAGGACGATTATTCTTCTTATTTAATCACTAATTAGAGTGATTATCTTAAACCTTAATAATCGTTAATTAAGATGATTATTTTTCTCATTTAATCACTAATTGGAGTAATTATCCTAAACCTTGAATAATCATCAATTAAGGTGATTACTTCCTAACCTTCATTGTTAATCACTAATCAAGGTGATTATCTTTCCTCTTAAGTTTAGTCACTAATTAGGGTGATTATCTTAACCTTCATTTTTAATCATTAATTGAGGTGGTTATCTTAATCCTTCATATTTAATCACTAATTAAGGTGATTATCTTAACCCTATTTCAATCACTAATCGGAGTGATTACATTTATTCCTAATAGATTTGTTTAATTCTAAAGGTGAGTTATTCATAATCTGTTTCATTTTCTTCCCCCAATGGAATTGGCCATTTAGGGTGAGACACCAGATCGAACTACGATGGTTTTAATCCATGAGTGGATTCCAATCCCGCAATGATTGGTACGTAGTGCAACTTCAGTGCTCAAACCTACCATGTACAAATGATATATTGGTCCTAAATAAAAATGGTTGATGTGTATATGTGCAAACTATGTGATTTTCTTTCTTTTTAATAGCCATGATTACTTTAAAATAGAAAATAACGCATTTAGTAAGAGCCGGTTCTGTAGAACGGAAGAGGAGACGAAATCCAGACGTAACCTAAACCCCGAACCCTATCTCATGGTATGAAAGACCAATTTTCAAAAAAGCCTTATCCATATGAAGTCATCATCGTTTTAAATGATATTTCTTGAAATTGATTTTAAAACGATTTATTAAATAAATCTGTCCCTATTCAGATATTAATAGGGTGGCGACTTCAAAGTTTTCTAAAACTCATATTCCAATGAGAGACTTTCGTGGGATTCAGACCATTAATTAAGACAGTCAAAAATCGGATACCACAATGGCCTTAATTAAACAAGCATCTAGGCAGTGGTTTGCTAGGCTTGTTGATGAACTTCATTCTCAAGGTTTTATGCAATCAAAAAATGACTACTCATTGTTCTTAAAGAAAGAAAATGGTGATGTTACTATAGCTGCGGTATATGTGGATGATATAATCATCACTGGTTCCAATGAAGCTGTTATACAAGCCATCAAAGATCATCTACACAACACCTTCAGCATCAAGGATTTAGGGGTCTTACATTACTTCCTTGGCATTGAAATCAGCAAGGCATCTGCTGGTTATATACTCACTCAAAGGAAATTCACCAAAGAACACCTGACTGATTGTGTTTTTTTATCTCACCAAGGCTGTAGTTACACCTTTCCCTCTCAAACTTAAGTTATCTCTTGATGATTCTCCTCTCTATTCAGATGCTGAATTATACAGATGCTATGTTGGCAAATTGAATTTCCTAATACATACCAGGCCTGACATTGCCTTTGCTGTGCAATCTCTAAGTCAGTTTATGCATAGTCCAATGCTCTCTCATGTTCAAGCTCTCACTCACACTCTCAGATACTTGAAATCTACAGCTGGCCAGGGTATTCTTCTTCAGGCTACTAATCAGCTCTCTTTACAGGCTCTTAGTGACTCTGACTGGGCTGCTTGCCCCACTTCCAGGAGGTCTGTCACTGGATATGTGCTCTTATTGGGAAACTCACCTATCAGCTAGAAATCAAAGAAACAAGGTACTGTTTCTAAGAGTTCTTCAGAAGCTGAATATAGGGTTATGGCCTAGGCTGCTAGTGAAGTCACATGGGTAGTGAGATTGCTTGAAGAGTTTGGTGTTACTCATTTAAAACCTGTTGTCCTTCATTGTGATAACCAATCAGCTATTCATATAGATAAGAACCCCATATTCCATGAACGAACCAAACATATAGAAGTGGATTGCCACTTCACTAGAGACAAAGTCTTGGATGACCTAATACAGTTGAGCTACTTGCCTACCCAGAACCAGCATGCTGACAAGATTCTTCCTAGTGTTCAGCACAATAATTTATCAAGCAAACTTGGCATGGTTCCTGGATAACTCCTCCCAAGTTTGATGGGGGGGGGGTGTTGGTATACAGAAGTCTAAGCTACTTCTAGAAGCTTTCCTACAGCTAATTGTAAATAGAAGTTAGTTATAGTTAGTTACAAAACTTCTTGTATAAGCTACTATAGTTTGTTACAATTACTTAGCTTAATCCTTGCTGTATAAATACAAAGCTCAGCTGTAATAATTCATTCATTCAGTAATAAACACAAACACATTACTCTACATTTTCTCTCTTCTCTCTTCTCTTCTTCTTTCTCTCGTCTATTCTGTTAATCTGAGTTCATCATAATTGTGAACTCTGACATATATCATCAAATGGAATGTGAATGCATCTTATGATCCTTTTTTCTCTTAAAGTGTTATGGGTGGTCTTCTCCGCAACGGTTCAGGGAATTTTATGTGCATTTTCTCAATCCCATATTCCTCCCATGGAAATCGATTCCACATAAGTTTATGCCATCTTCATAGCAATATAAATTTCCTTATCCAGTGATTTAGTTTGTCATCAATTCAAATGATTCTTGAGGCTGACTCGGTAATGATATCAATGGAGGTCCTTCGAATTTGACATTAATATGAAATGCTTCAAAAAAAAAGCTCAATTTGTCAATCATCCACAAAGGTAGAAGCTCTAACGAGGTTGTGAATTCATTGCTTAAACAAGGGCTTTAGCAAAATTCCAAATTCCTTGCTTGGTTATGATTAGTTGTTCCTTTCTTCATTCCTCTAACCCCATTTCCAATTTCTGGCCTCCCTGACTTTTAAGGAAGTGGTGAGTCTTCTTGTAGTAAATAACTTTGGATTATTAATGATTAATGAACAGTCGAATTATCAAAAACAACAAAGGCATCTAGACAAAATACTACTTGACACTATTTATTTTATTAAGACACTATTTATTTTATTAAATCTAGAGATAATAATATTGACCCAATCTACATATAATAGGGGGATCGAAGACATTAAGGGGTCGTTTGGTTCAAGGTATGGAATGGAAAGGGAATTGAAACAAATAGAGGAGAGAAATGGTAACAAAAATGGTTAGCTTTATTAGGTGTTTGGTTTAAGCCATGGAATGGGAATGGAATGGTAACCATTACCACCAAATAATGTATTTTGTTACTTGAGGGGAGGGAAGGGTAACAAATTGGGGGAGTCTATTACCACCAAGTAATGGTAATGGATTGATGAGGGGTTGAACCAAACAAAAATAAAAGGAATCGGTAATTGATTCCGTTTCTTGAGCCCAAAAATCACAAACCAAACGTGCTCTAAGAGACAATAAATAGTGATAAAGATAAGTTGTTGAATATTACCTTAATTTGAGAAACATTAGTGTATTATTCTCATAGGTAGTATCATAGCAGTCATGCGAACAAGTTTACTTTTTAACTTGTCATTTGAAGGTTTAGCATCCAAAAATCCATCCAATATATAGGCCCTGTTCTTTTGGACTTATTTTCAGTTCAGTTTATTAATTCGAAATACTGTTTTTGTTTATATTGTATAATTATGAAAACAACGAAACATAGCTAAGAATAGTATTCTGATTTTTAAAAATAATCATTATTTCAATCCCTCAAATGGGGTAATGGAGCAATTGGACAAATTAGAGTTGGAAAAAAATGGTTTTCAGATTTTTGCATGTAAGTACTATTTTTGTGGTGAGCAGCCAAGGAGGAAAATGAAGCAAGTAAGATAAAGAGAAAGGGAGGTGAACCATGGTTGTAGGTAAAGGAAGAGATTGGTGTTGATGGAGCCTAGATTGGAAGCTATGCAGTGGCCCTTTATATAAATAGATGCGAACAATAATCATGGCAATAATTTTCTTCAACATTATCTTTGATACTGCATTCATCAAATGTGGTCATTAAGAATAATACAAATAAGAATATTATAATTATGATAGAATCTTTGATTTAAGGATATGTACTAAGACAATTTATTCTAGACCATTGATATGTACTAAGACAAAATCTTTCATAAGATGAAATTTTGTAATTGATTTAACGGATTGCAATATCAATGTCAACTTATTGTAATGATTATTTTCAAATATGGATAACCAAGGCACACGCATGGATTGAATATCAAGTCGATACATAAGCTCAAGGCGTCCAGAAGACTTGTGGCACATAAATCGTAAAGATGGATTAGAAGATGACATTTGGCAAAAAGAATAAGGATGCGACACCTAGGATATATAAATGTGTATTGCATCTCTTACATTTTATGAAAATACATGGTAATAAATAAAAGGCAAGATATTATTATTTGAATCTTTCTAAAATAATACAATGTTAATAAAGCAAATTATTAATCATTCTTATCTAAAAAACGAAGCAATTTTGGATTTGACATTCGAGGATGGTCTTTGTTGTTCAAGTTCACCTCTTCAAAGATTTTCTTTTTTTGCGAACTTTGTGAGCTCTCGGATGACCCGAAACGAAAGAAGTACAAAACCATGTCATTACAATCCAAAAATGTTGAATAATCCAACTTTGGAGAGTAGACATGTTCAACAGTATTCCAAATGTTAGAATTAAAGTCTATATCTATAGTAAATCTTGGATACTTTATGAGCTCTAAAACAACCTTGATTGTAATGTTGTTAAAATCATGGCATCTGTGTCGAAAAAATAAGAATACTCCAATTTAGGACAACATACAATTTGTCCATCCAAACATCTTACTTCATTGTAACTTGAACTAAGCAGAACTTCGGTCCTCATTGCTAATGTGCCAACTGTGGGTAAATATGGAGAGCTATGAGAAGAAAATTAAGGAAGAGAAATTATGTACTTAAAGAATCGTGACAAACCGGCTATATATAGTTAATATTATTTGGATATTTTAGGAAACATATGAGCATACATAAATATAATATGTGTTTACTATTATATTCTGATATTTTAATTTTTTTATAGCAATATATATATTAAAAAAACTAGTTTGTGTACCCGTGCACAATGTACGAGATAATTTTTGCTTAAATAAAATGCTTAAAGGATTTAAATACCTAAAATCATCAGAAACCTAAATAAAATAACAGAATGTATGTAAATATATGACCATTCATCAATGAATTATTACTCGTATATAGCATAAAGAATGGTTACATGTAAAAGAAAACATCCAAAGAATATGTAATCATTATCATAAAATGTTATTGATAATAAATTAACGGATTTTGGTTCTGTGAAAAATATCCATTTACCCATCCTGCACCATAAAAAATGATAACATGTAAAAAATACAAAATAATACAAATTACAATAGCAACTGGAATAATTTATTGAATAGAATATAAACAGTTGTTACATTTGAATTTTATCCATTATGAAAATCTTATTAAAAATTATATCAATTTCATAAGTTTAACTTGTCCTTACCAACTCTTACTCTGCCGAAAATATTTCAATATTTCAAATCTTTCACCATCTGATCAAGTTTCACCTCTAACACGCAACAAACAAAATCTTGTCATTATTCTGGCCTCAGCCTTCAATTACTTAAAAATCTTGATATCTCTGGTCATTTCGGGTTGCATGTAAAAGTAATGAACAGGTCTGGATATCCATACCACCTGAAAATAGCCATTGCATCTTGAAAGTTTTCTCTCATAAAGCTATGCCCTCTATAAATGAGGCAGGTACAACTACACGACTTCCAGTGGAAACATCATCAATCTCCCCTTTAGCAATAGCATCCCTAAGATTCTTCACATTATCGGCACGTAAGGCTTGCTGATTTCTTTTAATGTATGCCAACCTTTCGGCCTCAATCATGGTGCAACCATCTACTAAAAATTATTGGTAAAGTCGTCGTCCAAGCAATATGGTAGGTACTTCATGCTCACAATCCATTATCTAATAGGCAAAAAACTCTTTCATTGTAAGCGTTTCTTTTTTCTTGGATGAACCCTCTGAAAGAGATTTATCCCTATGCATGATATCCATCCTGTATCCGTCTTCACCATATGGAAACAGTAAAGGATATTACATAGGAAGATATCCATCCAAAATGCATGGGAGGTTTTATGTAGATATGATTTAGACCCGTGCATAATGCACGAGAATGGTTTTTTTTATTAAGTAGCACTAGTACAGAATCAATGATTTGCGTCGGATGCCAGACCCCCATTTGCGTTGGACATGAATCCGACGCTACAAGCCTCGACACAAATTTGGGAGAGATGATATGCGTCGGATTAGTACTCAACGCAGATATTAAGCTATTTGCATCGGACCGTCAATAATGTGCGACGCACATGACTCTTTCAACTCAGCCCTGGCAGAGCCAATCAAGGACTATGTGCGTCGGACCCTTGGCCACATACGACGCACATAGCTTCCATGAGCCCAGCCTACGCAGGAGCCATTTGCGTCGCATGGTGGGCAATGTGCGACGCAAATGAAGTTTCCCAACACTACATCAAATAGCAAGCATGCATGGTTGGGCAGGAGTCATTCGCATGGCACTTTGACAATGTGCGACGTAAATGATGTCCATCTGCGTCGGTATTAGCTTATTATCCGACGCAAATGACTGACTTGGTTTTTTTTACCGGCTTTTTTTTTGCATAAACTAAACGTCAAACATCAGAACTAAACGAACATATATTAATAATTATGAGCAGAAATTTCGGCAGAGTCTCCTTTGTATTTTGGATAACCTAAGAAATCGTTGGGAAATTTTTCATAAATAACCAAAATCTGTTCCAGTATATCTTAATCAAGCAACCAATATCGCAATCAAGTACCCAACCAAGGTTCAATCAACAAAATATTGTTCAACCTACAAATACATATACTAACTAGCTAGTTTCTTCAATGACCCGTACAAAGTGTTCCGCAAAAAGTTCTTTGAGTTCGGTGATTTCCACAAAGGAGTATGGCTTGGTACTGCTTGGAAACTCCTAGAAATATATTAAATTAGTTAATATACTTAAAAATTCTATAAGTATCAAACTTTATTACAAATAACGAATTTACAACATATATATACCTCATGTAAATTATCTGAATCATAGTAGAAGCGGATGATGTCAAGCATGTATTGCATCACGAAATAGCCGCATCCAGTTCCTTCCGATTGTTGAGCACACTACACCAGATTTAATATATATATATTAAAATCGCAAATAAAATCCTAAATATAATTCTAATATGTGTATCAAATACAAAACCATGAGAATTTTACCGGCATTGTTATCCAAGATAATTTAGTTCCACTATTGGATCCTTGAAGGCGCTTGAAACTTGTATATGCACTAAGTATAGAAATTTTGTAACAATTAATTACTATAAACACTTATAGTTTATTTAAAATATCATAAAATGCATGTAAAATAATTAATATGTCTAATAATTATGAACTTACGTATTTAGCGGTAACTTGATAGCTAATGATCTATCTCTCTGGAGCGAATCAAATTTATATACCTCTTTCTTACATAGAGAAATGACAAGAAGAATACAATGTTCCTGAGGCATGAAGCAAAATGTGATTTCCATATAAACACAAGTTGATAAAGATTAAATAAAGTGAAGATTAGTTTAACTAACATACTTCTCAATATACGGACATGGGATGAAACACATATGTTGCATCACTTTCATTGAATTTGACATGTAGTTGATAACAACATGTGGATGATTGCGTATCATGGTCGTCGAAATCATACTTGGACACATGAAACCAATATTAGCATCTCCATGCTCCTCAACATGAAACCCAAGTATTGAAGGCTGCCAATAAGGGTTCTATATGAGATTGGGTCAGTTAGAGCTGTCCCATGAATAGTGAGAGAAGGATCAGTGGCAAGAGGAGTAGCAACCGGCTTAGCGTCTTTCATGTTAGCTTTGCAAAGCAGGTCTTGGATCTATTTCTTTTGGCTTAGGAAGAGGCCTTTAGGGTGTGGCATGACTTCGACGCCTAGAAAGTAGGATAGGTCGCCAAAGTCTTTGAGGGAGAACCGGGTAGCTAGCTGTTCCACAAATTTGTCAAGGACCAAGGGGGTGTTGCTGGTGACAATGATGTCGTCAACATACATGATTAAGTAAATAACGGTGCCTTGAGATTGATATGTGAAGAGAGAGGAGTCGGAGATGGTGTTCTTGAACACCACGGCTATGAGATGGTGTCGGAGCTCCTTATACCAAGCCCGGAGGGCTTGTTTCAAATCATATAGAGCCTTGTTCAATTTATAGACATAGTTAGAGAACTTTGGATCAGCATAACCCGGAGGTTGCATGGTGTAGACTTCATCTGTTAGGGTGCCCTGCAATAAAGCGTTATTAATATCAAGTTGACGCAAAGACCATCCTTGACTTACCGCTAGTGAGAGAACCAAGCGCACGGTGGAGGGTTTGACTATAGGACTAAAAGTCTCACTGAAGTCGATGCTGGCGCACTGATTGAACCCACGAGCTACATAGTGAGCCTTCACTAGTGGAAAAAAACGCAAGGGCTGCGGTGCAAGGACTGCGTTTTTTTAAAAACGCAGCCCTTAATAGTGAAGGGTTGCGGTTTGCCCAAAAACCGCAGCCCTTCGTAAACGAAGGGCTGCGGTTTTTTAAAAAACGCAGCCCTTCACCCACCCGTGAAAACATTTCAATGGGCTTTTAAATATTTTGGAAGGGCGGGCTTTTAATCTATCTATATACTCAGCGGTACTGCTCCATCTCCCTCATTCTCTCTTCTCTCTCACAAATCTCACTCCTAAAACCTAGCCTCCCTCGTCTGCCGTCGAACTCTCTCTTCCCTCCACTCCTTCCCTTCCTCCTCCACCACCACCATCTCCAGCGAATTTGCCCCACTCCTTTCACGATAATTTCGACATTTCGAGCTCGAATTGCAGGAGCCGCGACGACGACGAGCCATGAGGAACGAACTTCGAAGTTCGAAGGAACCTCAACGAATGAAGGAGATCTGAGGAACGACGACCAGTCCAGTCGCGGCGGGACGCCTCACGCCAGTCACGGCACGGCCAGTCACCAGTCATACTTTTCGTCGCCTCATTGCATCGATTTGTTCGACTCTCTTCTGAAAACCTTTGAATTTGTTCCAAGTATTGATATTTTTCAGGAATTTGTTCATTATCTTTTTCTGTTGTTGTTTTTCATCGTGTTTCATCAATTTCTACACGTTTGTTTTTTGCGATTGATTATTAGTTCGCTTATTGAAATTCGATGCTATATTGAATTCAATTCTTCGCTGCAAATGCAATTGTGTTAATTATTACTGATGTTCTTGATGAATTTGTTGATAGTCTCTTTTTATAGTGTTTAATTAATTTCTATTCCTTTGTTTTGCGTTAATTATATGTTTGTTTTGCTCGTACTATCGGAAATACGAATGCTGATGATTGTTTTGAATACTGTAATGACTAAGCGATGGTTGTTGGGAAAGTAGAAAAAGGTTTTACTTGATTTTTAATTGATTTTGATATTTAGGAGTAAAAAAAATGCAAAAAAGAAAAAAAAAATTATTTTTTTTCTAGTCAAAAGGGTTGCGGTTATAGTCAAAACCGCAGCCCTTTGTACAAAGAAGGGATCCGGTTTAGGCTAAAAAACACAGCCCTTCCAATATGGAAGGGCTGTGTTTTTTAGCCTAAACCGCAGCCTTTGGTAGTGAAGGGCTGCTATGGAAAGGGCTGCGGGCCAAAAACGCAGCCCTTAGGGCTGTTTTTGTGAAGCGCTTGGAGGGCATGACCAAACCCTTAGGTGTTTTTGACCGCCCTTCCGTTTTTCTCCACTAGTGCTTGTATTTTGTTATCTTACCATCTTTGTCTTTCTTGATTCGAAAGATTCACTTGCATGTAACAACATTTTGAGTGGGTGAGGGAGAGACCAAGTTCTATGTTTTATTTTTAAGGAGAGCCGAGACCTCCTCATTTATGGCTTGACGCCAAACGAGGTTTTTTAGGGCCTGGGTGATCGTTTTTGGTTCGGTGTCAAGAGCTACAACACTGAGGTGGAGTTTCTCAATTGGTTTGCGGATGTCATGGCTTAGACGAGTATTGTGGGGTGGAGGGGAGGAGGGAGGGCTGGGTGTGGGGTTGGACGTGGCCACAGTAGGCGAAGGCCGGGAGGGAGATTGAGGGATGGGGTGTGGGGAGGAAGCGGGTACAGGAGGCGAGGGAGAGGGAGAGTTGGTGTTGGGTTCGGGGGAGGGAGAGAAGGGAGGGGAGTGAGGAGTAGCAACAAAGGAAGAGTGAGAGGTAGGGGAGTGTGTGGAGCTGGAGATGGGGTGGGGAGGAGATGTAGGAGGGGACATGGAGTCGGCGTGTGAGGGGGGAAGGAGAGTGCGTGGGTTGGATTGTTGTGATGGATAAGGGGCACCATTCGTCGAGTAGATGTAGTAGGGAGGGCATGGGTTTGGATAGGGTAGAGAAGGGGAATGAGTGCTCGACAAAATGCACATGACGTGAGCAAGATACACGACTAGTTTTGAGATCGAGGCAATAGTAGGCACTTTGGGTAGAAGAGTACCCAATGAAGACACATGGAATGGATTTGGAGTTAAGTTTGTAAGAGGAGTAGGGACGTAGCCATGGGTAACATAACACCCAAAACTACGTAATTTGACATAGTTTGGCGCGGTGCCAAAAAGAGTGGAATAAGGGGAGGCGTTTTTCAGAGTGTTGGTGGGTAGGCGATTGATGAGATAGACAGTGGTGGTACAAGCATTGGACCTGTTGAACCCTAGTTTTGATGATGATAAACTAACAAAGATACAAACTAAGTTATAAACTGACAAATTGTTGAGCGAATGAAATTTGCAAGGTATCACTGCATGGAGCAAAGAGAATACTAAGTCTAAGGAAGAAATCAAGTTGGATTTTGAAGACCGAGTGAAGATGCTCAAGGAACTGCTATCGGAGTTGCATTGGAGAAAAAGAAACAAGCTAGGCTTTTATCTTTTAGTTCCTGTGTAAGGAACGAGTAAATTTTGGTAAGGAACAATGGCTAAGTAAAAGAGAATGTGTGTCTGTTCCTCTGTAAGGGACAGACATGTTGGTACAATTAAATCTGAGTTAAAGGAACTAAGTAGCAGTAAAAGGAACTAGGCGTGTAAAATAATGTGCAACGATTAATTGGAGTCTGTTGAGATTTTAAAGGCTAAATTTTAGGGAAGATCCAATTAATGATTTTATTTGTTTAAAATATGATTTAGAGGAAAATATTTTTATGGAAAAGATTTTTTCTTTATTCGAAAATAAAATCCTTTTCACTTTTAAAGAAAATCTTTTAAGATATTATTTAAATTTGGTTTTATTAATTAAAATAGTTTTTAAGGAAAAATCGAATTTAAGAGAATGTTGTACAAGTAACTGCTAGATTTTAGGATGCATTATCAGTTTGTTACACACGTTCAATTTGAACGTGGTGTTTCTGGAGTTCATGGAACATGTTCCTCAAGCTAAGGAACATCATGGGAAAATTGTTAAACCACTAACACATGTTTTAATCCCACGTTTCACATGATGACTGCTATAAATAAACAAATTCAACTAAGTTTAAATTTGTGTATGACTAAGTGATTAAGTGAGTTTAACTAATTAAAGTGTCAGTACCTTCATTCTCTTATAAGTCATTCATTCCTTTGCCTTCTTACTCTAACCACTAAGTTTAATGTTCATTGTAATTTTAGTTTTGGGGTAAGAGGATTTTGAGTGAAGTCCTGTATATGAGAAGCTTTGAGTGAAATAAGTTAAAGTGAGATAACTTTGAGTGAAGTTGAGAGGAACAACTGTTAAGGGAACAGTTGTTCACGAACTTGAGTTTAGGAACTCAAGTTGTGACCCTGAGTAGAATTAGGTTGTAACAAAGTTGTTTGGGCCTAATTAGTGAAAGAGTTGAGTTTAAAATCCCTAGTGGTCGAGGTTGTCTCTTCTTGTTGGGCCCAAAAAGTTTTTCCTCGTAGAAATCTCTCGTGTTCCTTTAGCTTGTTTTCTTGTTTTAGTTTTATAATTCCGCAAAAAGTACGTTTATTTCTACACATACAATTCACCTCCCCTCTTGTAGTTTTCCTACCAATACTCAAGAAGCATGTAGGAGTGAGTAAGAAGATAGAGAACGGTTTCTACTATGTGACGATATTTGCGCTCGGAGAGGCCATTGTGTTGTGGTGTATGAGGTGGAGTGGTGAGGCGAGAGATGTCATCAATTGGGACATAGTCTTTTAAGGTGTCATATTCACCGCTATTGTCAGAGTAGAGTGTGATGATAGGTTTTTGAAAGAATTTTTCCACTAATGCTTTGAATCGAATGAAAACATGCTTAGTGCCAGATTTGAGTTTGAGTGGGTAGAGCCAAGTATATTTTGAGAAGTGATCAATAAAAATTACATAATACTTGTAACCATAATGAGAAAGGATGGGGGAGGACCACAAATCCGTGTAAAAATATTGTAGGGGGGAAGTAGATCAGATTGTTAATGTATAGAAAGGGTTATGACTTTTATTACAAGCACACGAATTACAATCTAAAATAGAATGACTAGAAACATTAAGATTATGTCTAGATATAAGATGCCTAAAAACTTTAATAGAAGGATGGCCTAATCTGTGATGCCAATCAAGAGACTTGAGAGTAGTACTTGTGAAGACTTATGGAGACACGGAATGGATTTCATAAACGCCGGATTTACCCGGACCCTGGAATAGAGAGTCGCCCTTTTTGAGATCCTTCACAACAAAGGAATTGGGTAAGAATTCAATAACAGCATGATTATCATGACACAATTGAGAGATAGTGACAACATTACGTGATATGGAAGGAACAAATAAAACATTTATTAGAGTGATGTTATAGGATAAATAAGTGAGAGTAAGACAGCCAATATGTGAAATGCGAAGGGCCCCACAATCACCTATTATAAGTTCTTCCGTGCCGTCATAAGGGGTGTGAAGAGATAAGTTGTTAAGATCATTAGTTACGTGATGCGATGCACCACTATCAAGGAGCCAATTGGAGGAGGAGGGGGTGTCAAGATGGGTGACATGGACTTGTGGTTTGGAGGTAGAGCTACGGGAAGCGGTGGCAGTTGGTTTAGGAGGAGGGGGTCTGGCAGTGAGAAAGGTGGAGGTGAAGGTGGGGCATTGAGATACAACATGGCCTTGTTCTCGGCACCATTGACATTTGCCGAGAAAAGGACGGGGTGAAGTGCGAGTTGAGGAGGTGTTGTTGGGGGTGGGTAGGAGATCGGATGAGCCATGGAGAGGAGGATGGCGAGCATGTTGGGGAGTGGTGGTAGCAAGGGCAATAGCAGGGTGGTGGATATCGGAGCAGTGTTGGTTAAGGGTGAGTTCTTTATTTATGAGTTTTTCATGAAGTTCTTCAAAAGAGATTGGGTTGTCACGAGTGTTCACAAACTCGATGACGGAGTTGTATGATTATTCATCAAGACCGAGTAACACACGATCAATGAGGTCCTCATGGTCGATAGGTTTGCCAAGGACGGCTAGTTGGTCAGCGTATTACGATAAGGGCGTGCATGAATTCAGTTATGGTGCGATTGCCTTTTGTGGTGCGATGGAGTTGGTCCTTTAATTGTTTAATATGGTCGCGGCTCGGCAGCGCATAGGTTTTGGCAAGAGTTTCCCATAGAGCTTGGGAGGTGGTGGCTCGAGAAATAAGGGGAATAAGGGGTTGAGAGAGTGTGCCAACAAGGGCACCGAAGAGAAGTTTGTCTTGTCGAATCCAGTAGATGAATTCGGGATTGGGTTGGTCATTGCCATCAACAGTAACAACAGGAAGAAAACATTGGTAGGATCCATCGACAAATTTGTATAAGTCATGGCCAATAAGAATGGCTTCGACTTGGAGTTTCCAGGATAGATAGTTGGTGGATTGGAGTTAAAAGCGTTGTAAATGTTAAGGAAGGTGAAGGGACGAGAGGGATCAGCGCCATTAGGAATTTGATAGGAGGGGGTTGGGTTGCTGGCAGCCATGGATGAAGAAGTCGATTAATGTGCTAGAGGATGAAGGCTTAACTGATACCATATAAATTATAGAGAAGATGGAGAAGGAATTGATAATTTCTCATTAAGTGAATGAAGGTATAAATAGATACAGCTTATAGTAAGTTACAACAATATGCTAATAATTAGGAAGTAGCTAAGATTACGTAAAGTATAGTATAACAGAAGATAGAATTGTATAACAATGTATATTATGAAGGAGTGGATAAGTGTTGACTTATTCCATCCTTATCATTATCATGGCTACAATATGAAATCCTACCCATCTCACTTTAGGTGTCAACTCTCCATATTTTTCAACACTCTAAAAATTTTTTCTTCTTGATTTTCACCCATATCATAGGCTTTTTATACAAACTTAGGTAGTTGTCCCCAACTACGATCCAGACCAGAACATTGTTGCAAGCGTTGCATTTAGTGTATAACCTTACTACAATTTATAAATTATCGGAATAGTTATTGTTGCTTTATTGATTTGCTACCTTCTCCCCTCACATTGTTAACTATTACATTTTTACTTTCAATAGAAACAATGTGTTCACTAATAATACTTAGCATGTTCTTTTATATAGTGAGAACGCTGAACCTTGGAGGATAAGAGTCATTATTGTTTGATTTGATCCTTAAAAAGTTGTTTTGTTATACTAAATGTTTATCTGAGGTAGTGACTTCAAACTACAACAACATTGGTCTTTAGTAAGCCACTTTTTATGCTCATGTACTTACTAGGAGGCATCAGTACTGTTACCAAATTCCTATTTTATTTTGTTTCAAGAGGTGCATGCACATCATTATTATAGGTGGTTAAAGGATAATGAAATACAGTTGCCCTGTTTATGAGATCTTTGAGGCCTTGACAAAGGAAAATTAGTCATTATTGCAAATCTCCTAGTATCAAACTACCTAACTAAACCACTAAACTAGGTAAAGTGGTAAGCAAGGGTCGAAATCCGCAGGGAATAGCAAGAAGAACACTAAGGTTGCTAATTGTTGCAAGCTAAGTCAAAGATTTGGCAAGATGATTGGTTTACTAGATTAAGAACTAAAATAACTAATTAATTAGAACCTTAGGAAGACTATACCATTAGACAAGAAATCAAATGAGAAAAACAATGGGAGAAGGAGATAAACACCGTCCAATCATGATTTAGGCAATTAGAAGGGTGAAGTATAGGGGAAAGAAACCAAGCAACTAATTGAGGTTATTGACTCTTAACTACTTCTAAGCCCTCTCTCAAGGATGCATAAAACTACCTGAGTCACATAATAAAACCACTCTCATGGTATCAAACATGCAACCAAAGGATAATAACAATGTCAATCTACAAAACCCTCACTCAAATCTCACTCTCATGAGTAATTAAGCAAGATAATAGCATAAATGTCAACCTTAATCTCCTCTCTCGATTTGACTAAGGTATCAATAAAACAAGCATCCAAGTAATCAACTAGAATGCAAGCAAATAGTAATCATGCTATTAATCAATTAATAAGCCCAATCAAACCCCTAACTTTATATTCAAACACCCAAATCAATCATGGTTGGGTTTTCACCCCAACCTCCAACTAATTAACTACTCACTGATCATCATAGTAATACTAATAAAAGGGGAAATAAATCAAACATAAACAACTAAAGCAACCAACACAAGATTTAGCACAAGATTAAGCTAAGAAACTAAAATCTAAACATGGATTAAACTAAATAAACAAAAGTAAACTAAACAAAAATAAAAGTATAAAAGGTAGAGAGAAGAAGAGATATTACTTAAACCATGAAGAAGAACTGGAGATCTTGCATGAAAATCACAATTTTTGCCATAATTATCCAAGCTACAAAACCTTGAACATCTACCTTCTCTCTCTAGGGTTTCACTTTCTCTCACTAGATTAAGCTAAAAACTCTCTCAAAATAATTTTCTGGAATAAAAATTCATCTGTCATTAAGTAAACAGAGTATTTATATCATTACATAAACTTACTAAAAACAACGTTTTTAAAAAGTAAAGGTCAACAAAATAACAAGAAGCGAGCGCCCGCTCCTTGTTAATTAGGAGCGCCCGCTCCTAACAAAAATCAGCTTGGAGCGAGAGCTCCTTGCTAGCTCATGGGTCGCTCCAATCCCTCTGCCAACTAGTTGGGTGTACAGCTCAAGAGGAGCGCCCGCTCCTAGCAAAGACGTGTCAGGAGCGCTTGCTCAATGGGAGCTCCTGGGTCGATCTGACCATCTACTTCACTTGATGTCCCTTAGCACGCATAGGAGCGCCCACTCCTATTTCCAACGGAGCGCCCGCTCCTCTCTTCTCCATGCTAAGAGCAGCAGCTCCTGGGTAGCTCCCTCCTCGCTCCAAACTTCCTGCCTCAATCTGTCATGGTTTAAAACTTGTAGGAGCGCCCGCTCCTATTTTACAAGGAGCGTCCGCTTCTCCCCTGTTTTGCTCTTTTCTTCTCAAAAATCAACATTAAACAAGATGTTAGTGATCAAAGGGGAGGGGGAAAAGTCAAGGAATCCTAAATACTTAGCATGCACCACTAGAGGATGAAAATGAGGAAATTGGAGGGAGAAAGTGCACTAAAATGCAAAAATATCATGCAAAAACTATCAATATATGTACATGAGTGAGACTAAATTCTCACTCATCAGGCGTAAGGGTGAACCTACAAATTGAAGCCTTAATTATGTCCAAGTTTTTTGAAGTTTCGGTATTTTTGGTCCGGACCGAAAAATAAACTATTGTTTGGCCTAAGTTTTTTGAATTTCTGAAATTTAACTCTAATCAAACACGCGTCGTCATAGGTAATAAGAAACAATTGTAATAATTGAATTTACGTACTTCAAAGCCTTCACATCATTTGGAAATGAACTTGGAAATAAAGCTTCAAACAACGCAAAATCTACTAGCTCTGGCCCCGTTTGTGGCTTGATTTCATTCATAAATTGCCGAAAATATTTTAAATCTAACAAATCCTGTCCGAAGTGCTGCACATTAAGTATATATGGAGTATTATAAGTGATGTCAAACTACATTTAAGTAACGGAAATATGTATAGATTGAGTAATAAAAAATTATTCATGTAAACTCACAATTATTTTCTCGACTGACGTGGGTAAATGTGACACTCAAACTGTCTGAATCGATATTCAAACTCTCATGTAAATTTCCCACACACTTGTTATCTTGATGGCGGGTTGTTATCATTTCTACAATTTGAAATCTTACCCATCTCACTTCAGGTGTCAACCCTCCATATTTTTCAACACTCCAAAAAAAAATTTATTCCTGATTTTCACCCATATTATAGGCTTTTTATACAAACTTAGGTAGTTGTCCCTAACTACGATCCAGACCAGAACATTGTTGCAAGCGTTGCATTTAGCGTCTAGCATTACTACAATTTATAAATTATCGAAATAGTAATTGTTGCTCTATTGGTTTGGTACATTTCCCCCTCACATTGTTAAATATTACATTTTTACTTTTGATAGAAACAATGTGTTCACTAATAATACTTAGCATGATCATTTATATAGTGAGAACGCTGAACCTTGGAGGAAAAGAGTCATTATTGTTTGATTTGATCCTTAAAATTTGTTTGGTTATACTAAATATGTATCTGAGTCAGTGACTCAAACTACGACAACATTGGTCTTTAGTAAGCCACTTTTTATGCTCATGTACTTACTAGGATGCATCATTGTTACCAAATGTCTGTTTTGTTTTGTTTCAAGAGGTGCATGCACATCATTATTATAGGTGGTTAAAGAATGATGACATACAGCTGCCCCGTTTATGAAATCTTTGAGGTCTAAGGGTGAACCTACAAATTGAAGCCCTAATTAGGTCCAAGTTTTTTGAAATTTCAGTTTTTTGGGCCGGGCCGAAAAATCAACTATTGTTTGGCCCAAGTTTTTTGAATTTCCGAAGTTTAACTCTAATCAAACACGCGTCATAGGTAATAAGAAACAATTGTAATAATTGAATTTACTTACTTCAAAGCCTTCACATCATTTGGAAATGAACTAGGGAATAAAGCTTCAAACAACGCAAAATCTACTTGCTCTGGCCCCGTTTGTGGCTTGATTTCATTCATGAATTGCCGAAAATCTTTCAAATCCTTAACAAGTCTTGTCCGGAGTGCTGCACATTAATTACATATGGAGTATTATAAGCGATGCCAAACTACATTTAAGTAAAGGAAAAATATGTATAGATGGAGTAATAAAAAATTATGCATGCAAACTTACAATTGTTTTCTCGACTAAAGTGGGTAAATGTGATACTCAAACTGTGTGGATCGATATTCAAACTCTCATGTAAATTTCTCACACACTTGTTATCTTGATGGCGGGTTGTTATCATGGCTACAATTTGAAATCCTACTCATCTCACTCAGGTGTCAACCCTCCATATTTTTCAACACTCCAAAAATTTTATATTCTCGTTTTTCACCCATATCATAGACTTTTTATACAAACTTAAGTAGTTGTCCCCAACTACGATCCAGACCAGAACATTGTTGCATGCGTTGCATTTAGTGTATAGCCTTACTACAATTTATAAATTATCTGAATTGTAATTGTTGCTTTATTGATTTGTTACATTGTCTCCTCACATTGTTAATATAACACCCTCAAATTACTTACTTTTGAATAAATCACTACTACAAAAAAGGGCTAGGAAACCGGTTGAAAACAGCCTAGGAAACCGGACTACAACCGGTTTCCATCTCACGGGTGTCCTAGGTTAGGAGACCGGTTATGATGCCTGGTTTCTTTGTTTATTTGGGAGACTAGTTGACAACTAAAACCAGTCTCTTAGGTAATCAAACATATCATATGTAAAGAGGTTAGGAGACCAGTTAACATTTAAAACCAGTCTCCTTATCTTACCCTATGAAACCAGATATTGACCACAACCGGTCTCTTAGATTTATAACACGATTTTTTAAAAAATTAGAATAAATTACAATATACATACATTATCCTGTATTTGCGGCTCAATCTATGTACGCTTTTTTTTCCTATAAAACAATATATAAATAACTACAACAATATTATTAAACAAGAATCCTTGCTTGCTCTATTCATCATATTAAAAAATATTCGCTACATTTTATATATATCCAAAAACAATTTCTCTAAAAGCATCAATTTTTCCAATAATGTCTTAAAAATAAAGTTTGTATAATCTAATGCTATCTACTAAAACTAATATTCTAAAAAAAAATCAAGGAATATGTACAATTCAAATTTGACCGCCATTGTCTTCAATCTCCATCGTCTTGTGTTTGGTTGTTTAAATATGCCGCCTACATATCTCTTAGCTCGTCAATCATCTCTTGTGAATAAGTGCAAGGAATCACATGAAAATACTACAAAATAATTTCAAATAATTATAGTTAGAACAAGGATATATTTTATAAGTTTCTTATACACAAACTCATAAATAACAAATCGATTAAAACTAGGATATATTCCAATTCATGACATAGAGAACCATTCAATCTAACAAGAAGCTAATACATATAAAATTCATATCAGAAACCTGTGAATGGGTGGATATGCACCAAATAAGGTAAAATTCAATTGTATGTTTGCAGTTTTGCCACAAAAGTGGGGGATTTAAGACATCATGCCTATACCCCACATCCCACATTCAACTAAAGATTGCCAACAATTCCACTGTACACTTTCTGGTCATCTATACTTCCCAATTGCTTTTATTGCTTACCCTAGCCCTAAGAAAACGAATGTTTCTTCACATGCATAGCCTTAATAGTTGGATCAATCTTTACGATAGTTAGATCAATTCTCAAACAAAACCACAGCTATGTACTATTTCTCAGGTAACTTAAGAGGGTTTAGCATGATAGTAACAGACTCACCAAGAATACGTCATTTTCCAGAGATGGCCATGTTTCACCAAGAAGTTATAGCTCTTTGGTAATTGATTAAAGGGCCAAGGTGTATGCTCAGACCAAAAATCCGTAACAAATACCTGCAATTGCCACTATTTAAAAAACGATATCAACAAGTACATAAATGAATGCAACCATCCCCTTTCTACCAATCTTAAACAACCACATAATCAGAAATATTAAATGGAGGAAAAACAATAAGTCTAGCACCAAACCAAGCTCCAATAGCATGATCAACAAAACTTACATCTATATTACCCTAATGCAGTTTCCTCAGTAATCAGAAGTCAAAATGCAAATTTCAACCGCGAGACACTAAACTCAAAAACCACTTCAATAGCATAACCGAGTCATATCAAATTACTAAGCTTAATCAACAAGCAAAAGTAATCACCAACATAGAAACAAAAGCAACATACTTTCAGTTCCAAGAGATGATACCTTATTGTAGTTGAGAATTTACAAACAATACATGTCAGAGGTTTATTTTCCTCAATCGCTCTGCTATCACTTGGATATAAATACAAAAGCTAGCAACAGATGATAGCTGTTTTGGAATAATTCTCCCATCGATTTGCATAATAGTCTAAGCTAAGTTACAACGTGATAACTCAATCGGTCAATCCCAATGGTATGCTAATCAGTATTAAGGATCCAAAGATGTGGATAACTGCGCCAAAAAGAATAGTCAATCTTTCCAGAACCATATGTAAGTTTTGTATAAAGTTTGAACTCTTTGCTTCACCATAAAAGAACTTTTACAACTGCATCCCCCTACATCGCTCGGATTTTCAATGACCTGCATATTGAACACATTCAGCTTCCCAAAACATTACAATAGATCCCAAGAGTAGACAAGTGGATCCACACAAGCAGAATACATACAAATTGGGGTAGCAATAATCATCTTAACCAAAGTAGTATGGGAAAAAACAAAAACATGGATGATTTAGTTCAGAAAGCTTCTATAGCAACTCTTAAAAGAGTTTCCAAATTATCGACAATCTTGCTACCCCCAAAAGAAAAATCACACTGATGTGAAATCAGCAGTATCCAGAAAAATTTAAAGATGGATACTGGATAGCACAGGGGATAGCGGCCCTAAGAGATGATAGCGGAGGCCAAGAGATGATTTAGTTCATAAAGCTTCTATAGCAACAAGAGATGATAGCGGAGGCCAAGAGGGAGCCATACTTTACTAGGCAGCACTGAGCGGCCCGAGATAGATAGTCAACCCACCTCTTAAGAACTGTAACTAAAAGCACACAAACCAGGACCTAGATCGAGTTGGCTGAGCGTCCATGTCACAGAGCCTTTCTCTAGCACATTTAACACTCCTAAATTAACCTTCTAATTGCGGCAATTTATCAACATTCATACCATGTCTAACTTCTAAGCAAAACCCTTAATTTCTCAACACCCAAACAACAGTCAACAAAACCGACTTATAAAGTCGAAAAACCTTATCTAATATGCGAAAATGAACACAGAGCCAGCCAAATCAATTGGTGAGTAACGCAAAACACGAAACAACAAAAAAATGCGACAAAATTAAGCACAAGAAACTGAAGGAATGTGCTAACTTTAGACGAAATTAGGGTTTAACAGTAAAATAAACGAACTTTCGTCAAACAACTTGAGATTGAAAGCTCAGATAATACAAATATCGAAGGAGAATCAACGAGCAGAATCAAGCAAACATGCGAGAATAAAAAATAGTCGAAACTCAAAACCCTAAAATCGAATCAAGAACATACCTTATGCTTTTCGTAAATGGAGTAGAGAGATCAGAGTAGGAGATATGGAAAGAGAAAGAAGTATCAGATAGGGGTTGAGAACGAGAGAGGAGAGATAAATTGCGAGGATAGGAGATGAAGGTTGAGTACGAGAGGGAAGAGGGAAGAGGGAAAATGATGACGAGGAGGTTTTTAAATTTTTTTTTTGAAAGAATGAGGAGGTTTTATTCGTTTTCATAAATTGCACAAAATGAAAGGATAGGAGTTAGCTCAAGTGGATAGAGCACTCCCCCTTGGCCCCTGAGGTCAGGGGTTCGATCCATACCCCCAGCATTATGCTGGGGTGTTTCTTTCGCATGCTATGCATGCCTTACCAGTCAATGTGTTGGTGTTTCCTACAGGCTAGTAGCCTTGTAGGGGTTAGCCCTTGGGTTGACTTAATCTCCTGATAAAAAATAAATAAATAAATAAATTGCACAAAATGATTGGGTTTTTTTTACCGGCATTCGTGATTTTTTTTTTTGGATGTAGCAAAAGAACTTTATTTCACTAGTGAATGATCGTTATTTGTTGTTTAAAAAAGGGAAAAGAATTCTAAATATAAAAGAATATCATGTATTATGTTGAAAAGAAATTGTATTACAAAATTAAATTATTTCAAGGAAACCGGTTTTAGTTAGAAGTAGTCTCTTATCTCACAGCAACAAGAATATATAGCACATACAGTAGTATTATGTTGAAAAAAATTGATTAAAAAAATTAAAATATTTCAAGGAAACCGGTTTTACTGATAAATAGTCTCCTATCTCACAACAACTCTTTCAATAAGTCAAATAATTAAACTTAAGAGACTGGTTTTGGATAATAAATGGTTTCCTATATTTAAGAAATGGGTTAGTAACATTAACCGATCTCCTATAGATGATCTCCTTGGCCTTTTTTGTAGTAGTGAATTATTTAATAAATAATATTTGAGTAATTTAGGAGTATTACCGCCACGTGACTAACACGCTTTCGGCAACCAACTACTAACTAACTAAATAACTTGCAGCGGAAGACTCTAACCAAATATAATAATACTTCTTTATTAATAAAAGTAAATATTGTCTCAAACTCTAAATAAATAAAACACCCTAATCTAGGTGAAGATCCCCTTCCTAGTATGCTCCCATGCACATCCAAAATTCACCTGCAAAACTGCTTACCAAAAGGTAAACAGGGCAAAGCCAAATAGGAAAAAGGAAATACGTGTCAGTATGAAACTGAGTACGAAATGTACTAAATAAGTAACACATATTTTCTAGTTCGTAACAATTTATATTTCGAAAACTCCATCACTAATAATTCAAGAATAACTTTTTAAGAATAAACTCTTTCCAACACTTTAATAATAATTCAAGAATAACCTTTAAGAACAAACTATTTCCAAATAACTTGGATTAAAATAATCTTGAAAACAATTCCTTTTCTTATCTCCCATTCCTTTTCCTAAGTGTGCACACCCCCCAAGCTAGTCATCCCATCACGGATCTATATCAAGGGGTAACAATAAACCCTTCTTGATGTTAATCAAGCGGTAATAATAATAATATGACTTGTAAGTCATGAATAAATCTCCTTTTCTCATAAACAACTTTTTGAACATTCAAAGTTCATAAAAATGAATCGAACCATTCCTTGTAATAATAATTCAAATTTTCCAAAAAGGATAACAACACATTATATAAAATGATTGATAAAAAACATTCCTTCATTTTATTTCCAAATGTGAATAATAAAATGTTGTAACCATTTTAAACTAGATTTTTAAATGAATCCAACCATTAGATCAATAAACAACTTTTACATATAAAACCACATTGCAAAAGATCTAGCTACATAACGTACCTTGATCTTGCACAAAGAGTATACTAGTATCTCCTCTTAGTCTTAATCTTGAACGATCTCCTAACCAACCAATAATATAAAAATCTAATAAGTAACTTATCACATGAACTTAATCATGAATTTAAACATGAATAACCTATCATGAGCATAACATTTTTGAGTAAGAAATATGAAAATCTTTTTCTTAACCCAAAGAAAATTGGAACTTGAATAAGAAATATAAAACTAGAATAGATAAGAAGAGAAGGAAGAACCTTTAAGTAAGAGAGTACAGATTCTTCAAAGTTTTTGTGTGGAAAAGATGGCTTAAGGTATGGGGTATTTATAGGAGTAGAATGGGTAGTACTTAATTTCCAAAATTAAATAGTTTGTAATCTTCACCATAAATTAGGAGATTAAACCAAGATTTGTAACCTCCATCATAAATTTGGAAGTTTTAGGAAAACAAAACTCCCCCCATTTACTATAGATGTCCGTCGAAAAAATGGCTCAAAAAACAAAAATTCTCCAAAATATTTTTTCAATTTTTTTTTTTTCGAAAACTTATTTAATAAAATTTTGACTAGGATTTAAAACCAAAAGCTTAACAAATCCAGTTTTGACGCCATCTCCCGCCAAAATTATTTTAAAATAAGTGAAATTACTAAAATACCCTTTGCTTAAAATATTTATTTTAGAAAATAAATATTTTAATTACTTTAATAAATACTCAAAAATATGGGGTATTACAGTCTACCCCCCTTAAATGAAGTTTCGACCTCGAAACTTAAGACAAAAAGTCATAATCACTTTCCAAAAACGGATTAAAATCTAAAATTGCATTTTCTTACTCAAATGCTCATGTCTATGCTAAAATGCAATAACTATGGTAAAAGCGTGAAACTCTATCACATTCTACCCCCCTTAAAATGAGTTACGACTCTGTAACTCGACAACTAACCTCGAAAAACAACTCCGGATACTTCTTGCGCATATCCGCTTCGGCTTCCCATGTTGCTTCCTCAGTCTGATGGTTTGACCACAATACTTTGACTAATCTTACATCCTTAGTCCGAGTACTTCTAACTTTCCTATCAAGGATTCTTACAGGTCTTTCCTCGTAAGTCAAACTATCATCTAACTCAATGGTCTCAGGTTGCAGCACATGGGACACATCCGGAATATACTTCCTTAACTGAGATATATGGAAAACATCGTGAACTCGGCTTAAGTCATTTGGCAAATCCAACTTATATGCCACTTTTCCGATCTTCTTCAAAACCTCATATGGCCCGATATACTTTGGGCTCAACTTTCCCTTCTTTCCAAAACGTATCACCCCTTTCATTATATTGGAGATATTTTCAATAATACCTTCTCTCCAACATGAAACTCTTCTTCCCTCCGCTTCAAATCAGCATAACTCTTCTGCCGATCTTGAGCTGCCTTGATCTTTTCCTGAATCACTTTTACTTGCTTCACCGTCTCTTCAAGGAACTCATGTCCAAGCACCACGGCGTCACTAATATCATTCCAGCAGACTGGACTTCTACACTTTCGACCATATAAAGCCTCAAACAGAGCCATACCAATACTTGCATGATGACTGTTGTTGTAGGAAAATTCTATCAAATCCAAGAAATCCTCCCACGAACCCTAATACTCCATAACACAAGATAGCAACATATCTTCTAAAGTCTGAATCGTTCGTTCTGTTTGCCCATCTGTAGCGGCCGGATGAAAAGTTGTACTCATTAATAAATTAGTGCCCAAAGCCTTCTGCAAACTCTGCCAAAAGTTGGACAAGAATCGCGAATCACGATCCGAAACAATGTCCTTAGGCACACCATGATATTTCACCACCCACTTCACATATGCTTTAGCCAATTGATCCATCGACCAAGTATTCTTCATAGGTATGAAAGACGTGGATTTAGTTAAACGATCTACCACTACCCAAATCGTATAATTTTCAGCCTTAGTCCTTGGTAAGGCAGACACGAAATCCATTGATAGAGAATCCCATTTCCAACTCGGAATATCCAAAGGCTGAACCTTCCCTTGCGGCCTCTTGTGCTCAAACTTGACCTTGTGGCATGTGAGACACTTAGCCACGAACTCTGCTATCTCTCGCTTCATGTTTGGCCATCAGAACGTTTGCTTCATGTTCTTATACAACTTATCACCACCTGGGTGTACAGAATAAGGTGAGCTATGAGCTTCTTCCATTAATTTCCGCTTTAACTCTTCTCTATTACTTGGTATACACCACCTCCCTTTGAACCGGATACTTCCATCATCAGCTATCTGGAAATCCAACACCTTGCCCTCCTGGATCTTTTCTCGAATCTTTTTTTTAACTTTTCATCCTTTGCTTGACCCTCCCTAATCTCATCATAGATCGAGGGTTGAACTGACAAAGAACCCAATAATTCTTCAACACCTCCTTCTTCCGGTACCTCCAATGACAGCATCTAAAACTCCACACATAACTGACTCGGCAGCACCATTGCATTAACTGAATGACTCGACTTTCGACTCAATGCATCAGCAACAACATTAGCTTTCCCTTCATGATACTGGATCTCCAAATCATAATCCTTGATAAACTTCAACCACCTCCTCTGCCTCATGTTCAACTTCTTCTGAGTGAAAATATACTTTAAGCTCTTATGATCCGTGCACAACTTACACGTTGCCCCATACAAGTAGTGTCGCCATATCTTCAAAGCAAACACTATTTCAACCAATTCAAGATCATGGGTTGGATAATTTACCTCATATGGTTTTAACTGCCTAGAAGCATAAGCGATGACCTTCCTATTCTGCACCAATACACACCCTAACCCAAATTTCGAAGCATCACTATAAACATCATACTGCTGACTCTCATCATGTAAAGCTAAAACAGGTGTTGTAGTCAACCTTTCCTTCAACACCGAAAAAGCTTCCTCACACTCTGGAGTCCAGACAAACTTACATTTTTTCTTCATCAGGCTAGTCATTGGTCCCGAGATCTTTGAGAAATTCTTCACAAATCTTCGATAATAACCAGCTAACCCAAGGAAACTCCTTATATCAGACATTGTCTTCGGTGTTGGCCACTCACGCACTGCTTGAATCTTAGCAGGATCCACCGAAACTCCTTCCTTTGAGATAACATGTCCTAAAAAGGAAACCTCATCCAACCAAAACTCACACTTAGAGAGCTTGGCGTACAACATATGCTCTCTCAGGGTGGACAAAACTTCCCTCAAATGCAACTCATGACTGCTCCTATCCTTCGAATATATCAAGATATCATTTATAAACACAACCACATATTTGTCCAAGTATGGCATGAAAATCCTATGCATCAAATCCATGAACACTGCAGGTGCGTTGGTCAGACCAAACGGCATCACTGTGAACTCATAGTGACCATAACGCGTCTTAAACGCAGTTTTAGGAATATCACCCTCAGCAATCCTCAATTGGTGATAACCTGATCTCAAATCTATCTTCGAGAAAATCCCAGCTCCTTTCAACTGATCAAATAGATCATCTATTATCGGAAGCGGATACTTATACTTGATCTTCACATTGTTCAACTCCCGGTAATCAATGCACAACCTCAAACTACCATCTTTCTTTTTCACGAACAATACAGGTGCACCCCAAGGAGACGAACTAGGTCTTATATACCCTTTTTCCAACAACTCCTCCAACTGAACTTTTAACTCTTTCATCTCAGCTGGAGCCACTCTATATGGAGCCTTTGAAATAGGTCCGTTTCCTGGCATCAAGTCTATGGTGAACTCAAGATCCCCAACAAGTGGCATACCTGGTATCTCATCAGGAAACACATCAGGAAACTCGGATACAACCGGAACCTCCCTATTCCACTAGTGGAAAAAACCTTATATGTCACTTAGTATCAGATGCGGTTTTTTTAAAACCGCATCCGATAATCAACCAAAAAATGGGAGGGAAATTTGGCCAAAACAATCTGATGCGGTCCTCAAAAAACCGCATCAGATTAAAAAACCGCTGCGATTTTTTAAAAATCTGATGCGGTTTTTGGACCGCATCAGAAAAATGGTTATATTTTCGCACCCAAAAGAACAGCCCAAAAAACACGCGCCTCTTTTTAATGGACCAGGCCCAAAATGCGCGCCAGCCTTACCTCTCATAAATCTGAACTCTCTCTCCTCCCTTCCCTCATAAATCTAAAACCCTAATTAATCTCCCTCCTTTCCTCTCTCTCCCCTTTGTCATTTCTCTCTCTTCTCTAAACCTAATGACCCATCTCCGTCCTCCCTTCTCACACGCCGTCTTCCTCCTTCCCCTCTGAATTCCCTTCGCCATCAATCTCTCTCCTCTACTTTTTCCGCATTTTTCTCTCGGAAAACTCGCCGGATTTTGTTCTTTGTTCGTTGTTGATCGAAAACTCGCCGGATTTCGTTCGTTGTTCATTGAAAACTCGCCGGATTTCGTTCGTTGTTCTTTGTTCGCCGTCTCTTAAGCTTCGTTCGTTGTTCGCCGTCTCTTAAGCTTCGTCGCCGGATTTCGTTCGTTGTTCGCCGTCCTTTCCGCCACGAACCTCCACGAGTTGCGCAAGTAAACCGAACTTTTAGGGTTCTTAGTCTCGTTTTTTTTTTGCAATTATAGATCTAGTTTTTTTACGTTTTTTCTTTCTTTTTTTATGTTTTTTATTTCGTTTTTTATCTTTCGGTTTTTTTCTTTCGTTTTTGCAATTATAGGTAATTTGTAATTTACGTTTTTTCTTTTGTTTTTTTTGCAATTATAGATTTAGTTTTTTTTTTGTAATTTTCATTCATTTTCTGTAATTTATATTTTTAGTTAGATTTAGTTCTTTTTTTTTGTAATTTACGTATATTTCTGTAATTTACGTTTTTTCATTCGTTTTTTTTTATTTATATTTTTCGTACATATTTTTAGTTAGATATGGATTTTGTTCGTTTTTCTGTAATTTTGGTATATATTTTCTGTAATTTATAATATAATTTTCGTTCTAGTACTGCTGTTGTTGTTGATATGTGCTTGTTGTTGTCCTTTTTAAAAAAAAATCCTATCCGTACTTTCTGATGCGGTCCTATTCAAAACCGCATCAGATTCTAACAAATCTGATGCGGTCCTATTCAAAACCGCATCAGATTCTAACAAATCTGATGCGGTTTTGGACCGCATCAGATTATTTCTCAAAGCTGCTGCGCGCCCATCTGATGCGGACCAAAACCGCATCCGTAAGCGCGGTTTTGACCGCATCAGATGGGCTTTTTTCCATTAGTGTTCTCATCTGCCTTTTCAATCCTCTGAACTCCAGATAAGAATAACGGACACCCCTTCTTTACATAAGATTGAATTCTCATCGCAGACACTATCTTCATTCCCTTCTCCTTCCCAAGCTTCCTATAAGTTACCCTTTTTTTCTAAGGGCCGACTAAGGACACCTTCTGGGCCTCACAATCAATCAGAGCCTTGAATCTTCCCAACCAATCCATCCCCAAAACTACATCGAGGTCTGACAAGTCAAACTCAACTAAGTTGGACGGAAAGTTCACCCCAACTATCACTAAAGGTACTTGACTATGCAGCTTAGTACAATTAAACATCTCCCCTGATGGCAATGCAATTTCTAATGAAATAGACACTAGACTGCTTAACTGGAGCTTTTCCACTAAAGTGCTAGAAATAAATGAATGAGATGCTCCAGAATTAAATAACACTTTGACAGACAGAGAATTAATGAAAAAGGTTTCAACTACTACCTCAGAAACATTCTCAGCCTCACGGCGGTTCATGACGAAAACTCTGCCTTTAGACTGATTTCCCATCCCTGGTTTAACACCGGCATTCGAAGAAGTTAACTTTGTTGATCATTCTGAGGGGCCTTACTACTCGAGTCAGGTTTGACTGCAGGTTCTCCACCAGCTTTTCTAAAGAACTCATACTCCCGATGCCCCAATTTTTGACAATAACAACACGTCACCAAGTTGCCCTCACAATCCTTTCCAGGGTGGTTCAAATCACACCTTTTGCAGAAAAAGGTTTTCTCAGCGTTCTTCCCGTTCCCTTGGTTCCCATTAGGCTTCTGACTAAGGTACCTATTGTCTTTCTCAGTTTGGTTAAATCCACCATTGGGCTTAGGCTTCTTATCTCCACTTTGTTGATTCCCATTGCTGTTATACTTCCTCTTTTCCCCATATGAGGTCCCTTCAAGTTCTTTTCCTTTAATCCCATATAAGTGAGCAGCTCTACCATAAATTTCATCAAGAGTCTCAAAAGTTAAACCTCCCAGCTTACTTTGGAGAGTTAAGGTTAACCCTTGCTCAGACCTTTGGGCCTTCAGAGTCTCAGATGGTACTATTTCAGGTGCGAACCTCATTAACTCCAAAAATTTACTATAATACTCATTAACAGACATAGTCCCCATCCTCAGATTGGTGAACTCCATAGCCTTTTGCTTCCTTAAGTACGGAAGGTAAAACTTAGTCCTCAAGGCATCTTTAAACTCATTCCACCCAAAGTACGGATCCTCTAAAAGATCATCTTTCCTTTGTTTCCACCATAGGTCTGCCTCATCTCTCAAATAATAAACAACATTATTAACTCTAAGATTTTCAGGGCACATTATGGCATCAAAAAGCTTATCGAATTCTCGGATCCAGTTTTCTAAGCTAGCTGGGTCCTCTTTCCCATGGTAAGTCGGAGGTTTGACTGCTGCTACCCTCTTAAAGACCTCACCAAAACTATCGGTCTCACTCTGCTTGGTTTCTTGATTAGCTATCACCTGAGTGATGTTTTCAGTTATTTTTGCTAGCCTTCTAAACTTAGAACTCATACTCATTCTCCTTCTCTCTGCCATTCTGCTAGAAGTAAGAGTGTTTGAGTAAAATCTCAACTAACACTCAAAGAATAGTTGTGTAACTACCAAACAATTCAATAGCCATGCAAGTATAGAAATCACATATTTCATATATCACGGCCAAATCTTAGGCCTTATTCATAACAACTACTAGCACATTTGAGTGTATCAAAATATTCTTAAGGCAACTAGGCCGCTTCATGGCCAAAACAAGACTATATATGTCTACGGTTACTGGAGACTTCAAACTCTTGGTAGTCTACCCCAATAATATTCTCCAACTCGTCAATGGCCATATAATCATATTGGTCTGGGTATTCTCGAGAGGTAAAAAAAATAATACACATAATACTACTATTTGCTAGTTAAAGCAACATGACTTCCTTTCTTATCCCATACATAGGGAATAACATAAACTTTTTCCTCTACTTCCAAAAACAATCATATAAAAGCAAGAAGAATTGAGATATTACAAGAACAACATCATAAGAGTAATACTAATATATTAATGCAAATGCGAAGCTCTATATGTGCATCATGTCTACCCATCAATTTTAATGTTCAACTTTTATCTTTTCAAAACCTGAAAAAATGATACTACTTTGTAACACCCCCAAATTACTCACTTTTAAATAAATAATTTAATAAATAATATTTGAGTAATTTAGGAGTATTACCATTTACCGCCACGTGACTAACACGCTTTCGGCAACCAACTACTAACTAACTAAATAACTTGCAGCGGAAGACTCTAACAAAAAATAATAATACTTCTTTATTAATAAAAGCAAATATTATCTCAAACTCAAAATAAATAAAACACCCTAATCTAGGTGAAGATTCCCTTCCTAGTATGCTCCCATGCACATCCAAAATTCACCTGCAAAACTGCTTACCAAAAGGTAAACAGGGCAAAGCCAAATAGGAAAAAGGAAATACGCGTCAGTATAAAACTGAGTACGAAATGTACTAGATAAGTAACACATTTGCTAGTTCGTAACAATTTATACTTCGAAAACTCCATCACTAATAATTCAAGAATAACTTTTTAAGAATAAACTATTTCCAACACTTTAATTATAATTCAAGAATAACCTTTAAGAACAAACTATTTTCAAATAACTTAGATTAAAATAATATACTACTAAAAAAATGGGCAAAGAGAACTGTCGAAATAGGCCTTATAGAACGCCTCAAGACCAATCTCTAGCTAAGCGATCTATAAAGAATATAGAACGGGTAATAGAGGCGTTCTGTAAGACCAAGAATAGAAAGCGCCTCTTTTTGGGGCGTTCTCTTTTGTAGTGAAATGTACGTGCTAAGTGGGAAGAAATATAGAGAATATGAAGCGCCTATCTTTGATAACTGTTTTCTCAATTCCTACTATAGAAAACGGTTATCTAAGATACCTGTTCTCTATTCCTTCCTTGTTTAAAAAAAATTGCATAAATGTGCTCACACGTCCTGTATACATCAAGTTTCGTGTATTACAATAGGCTTCCTACCTCCATCTATCAATATTCAATGCCCGATAATATGCATCAGAACCAAATATATTAACACAATCAAACATCAATTGATTCATTCACAAAATGTTCTATACAAATACTAAAAAAAAAATCTCAAAAACCTTTCTCTAATGTTAAATAGAATATTAAAAAATAGATAGCAAATACCATTGAGCTACAATTAATTTACAGTTATGAATCAACATCATTATCGGCATTGCAGTTTCCTCGTACCCATCGCAGCAAACAGAAGTGTCGAGACACGTCTTAGGCCCTGTTCTTTTGGACTTATTTTCAGCAAAAATAAGTAAAAATAAGTTCAGTTCAGCAAAAATAAGTTCAGTTCAGCAAAAATAAGTAAAAATAAGTTCAGTTCAGCAAAAATAAGTAAAAATAAGTTCGGTTCAAAGAAAAATAAGTTCAGTCTTATCTAATGTTGTAATTATTATTTTTGTTTTCAATATTACTATTTATATTGTTATTATTATTAATATTATAATTATAATAACGATGAATTTGTAATTTTTTTTATTTATTTTTATTTTATTTTATTTTTTTATTTAATTTTATGTTTTTATTTTTTATTTAATTTTATTTTTTTATTTTTATTTTTTTATTATTTATTATTTATTATTTATTATTTATTATTATTTATTATTATTATTATTATTATTATTTATTATTTATTATTATTTATTATTATTATTATTATTATTTATTATTTATTATTATTATTAGTTATTATTTATTATTTATTATTATTATTTCTTATTATTTATTATTTATTATTTATTATTATTATTATTTATTATTATATTATTCATTATTATTATTATTATTATTATTATTATTATTTATTATTATTTATCATTATTTATTATTTATTATTATTATTATTATTATTATTATTTATTATTAATTAATTATTATTATTATTTATTATTATTATTTATTATTATTATTTATTATTATTATTTATTATTTATTATTTACTATTATTATTATTATTATTATTATTATTATTATTATTATTATTATTATTATTATTTATTATTATTATTTAGTATTATTTATTATTATTTATTATTTATTATTATTATTTATTATTATTTATTATTTATTATTTATTATTTATTATCTATTATTTATTATTTATTATTTATTTTTTATTATTTATTATTTATTATTTATTTTTTATTATTTATTATTTATTATTTATTATTTATTATTTATTATTTATTATTTATTACTTATTATTTATTATTATTATTATTATTTATTATTATTATTTAGCAAAAATAAGTTCAGTTCAGCAAAGATAAGTTCAGTTCAGTTCAGCAAAAATAAAATATGATAACTAAATATGGTCCAAGATTTGTACTAGATGCACCACTATGGCTTAAAATATTTATTTCAAAAATTTTAAAGTGTACTTGATTTCAAGATATAGAATAGCCAAGGTGATTATAGCTCCCGGGTAAGGAAGTTACCCACAGCGTCGGGGAGAGCTTTCCTAATCCTAGACAGAGCTTGTCACCCAAACATATCTACACCCTTCATCTTTCCAAATAAAAAAAAAAGTATATATACCTTTTTGTGGCACTAGCAAGATGCATCTATACAAATCGTCAAAAAGAAAATAATTAAACTTAACAACGACAATTTATATAGAGTTTTTTGTCAGAAACAACCTTTTAAAAGTGTCATTTTGTGAGAAACAACCTTATAAATTTTTTTTTGTGAGAAACAACCTTTAAATGCGATTTTCTTGTCAGATCAGACCTTTCGACCATTTTCCAAGCGTTGACTTGATTTTTTCGTGAAGACTTTTTTTTTCTCCCCTTCCTCTCTTTTTCCCTCCAATTTCTTCCTCCCAACCCCACCCCAACCTCCATCACCGAAAACCCTCGGCCCCCGCACTCCTTTATTCCGAAACCCCCGCACTCCCCCCACCCCGAAAACCACCCTCCCCTTTTCTAGAAATCACCACCGGACTTGAGTTCCTCACCGAACTCCAAACATGCGACCCAAATCCGAGTTCCGGTGTCTTTGTTTTGGTGGTGGCGTGGTGGCGGTGTGGTGGTGGCGAGGGTGCTACTCGGGATAGGGGTGGCGGGGTCTTCTTCGAGTTTGGTGGAGGAGTGGTTCGGTGTGGGGAGGTTTCGGGAGGGTGATTTCCTAGTGGGGGAGAAGGTGAGGGTGGTTTTGTCGGTGGTGGTGGAGGTGGGGGCAAGGCAGGACTAAAATGGGGGATGAGGTTGGAGGCTGGGGTGGGGTTGGGAGGAAGAAATTGGAGGGGAAAAAGAGAGGGAAGGGGTAAAAAAAAAGTTCGTAGAAAATTAAGTCTTGCCGGAAAAATCAAGTCAATCTTGGGAAAATGGTCGAAGGTTCGATCCGACAAGAAAATCGCATTTAAAGGTTGTTTTTCAACAAAAAATTATAAGGTTGTTTTCCACAAATCAAGGCACTTTTAAAAGGTTGTTTTTGACAAAAAACTCATTTATATATTAAGTTCAGTTCAGTTCAGCCAAAATAAGTTCAAAAGAACAAGGCCTTAGTTCATATCTCAACCTCGGAGATGCTTTTTTGTCCATCTCAAGCAAATCCTTCTAATTGTCCCACAAATCAAAGAAATCTTCTGCCAATATGACGATCAAGTAAATTTTCTAGCAACCAAATTATATTTTCAACCTGCCATGAGATAGATTCAATCAAGGATTTGCCTTCGTTTTTTTTTGCTACTTCCTCCTAGAACAGGGCAACCAAGCAAGATAGACAACATTGGCAGATGGAGTAAAGATCACCTGGTGGCGATTATAGAGGAAGTTGATTTAAACGGCGGCGATTTAAGAGGCGTCAACGGCAGCAGCCTCCGAAATACCGGCGACGTTGTTCGACACCGTTGTTGCTGCAGTGGCGGCCAGATTTTGGTGCTTAGTTGCGAACAAAGGTGAAAATCGCAAGGTTTCGCTGGGCAACTAGAAACGGCCATGGCGGAGGAGATATGTCTTTTTGTTTTGTTTTATGGTTTTTAGTATTTGACGGCACGTCAGGCCAAGTATACATCATACAATTTGGGATTGAAATTTGAATAGATGATGATGGCGTGGGAGAGAGATAATGGGTAAACAGTTACAACCCATTACTTCATAAATAAAATAAACTTTTTTATTTGATGCAAAACCAATTTTTTTTTTTTTTTGAAAGAGAAATTTCATTAATTGAAGGCCAAACGGCATCTACAATAGGTATTAAAGAAAAACAAAATACAATCAAACAATGTTACATCAAATTCGTCTTCGAATAAACTATAATGAACCGGGATCGAAGCAATACAAAAGAACTTCTCAGTATTCTTGAATCAAGCAGTATTGATGAGGAAGTCTATCATTCTGACATAATTTGGGAAGAACATTATTGATCGAGCCATGTTGATCGCATCCGAGATTCCAATACCTTCATGTTGAGTCTCGAACTTCAACCAATGAGAACAATTTCTCATACCTAAAATCATAAAAACCATAATCACAACTCCCATAGGGGAGATGGAGATCTCCACAACAGAGACTAAAATTCCCATAACAGGGTTTGAAAAAATCTCATAAAGAGAGACTAATTTATTCAACAAAACTAGAAAATGAACTAAAAACTGAAAATAAAAGGGGAGAAGGGGCTTACCATGGATGAAATCATCCATGGCAGCCCCTAACTGATGAAAAAAGGGGTAGGGAAGGCTAGGGTTTGAGAGAAGAGAGAGAGAGGAGGCTAGGGTTTTACATTTTTCTTATTGATCACAACACTTTTACCTGATGCAAAACCAAATTAGTTGAGTAAACTGTATGAGATTTGGAGAGTGAAACCATAAATAAATTAGATGGGTAAATAATTTTTTTTAAGAGGGGTAAAATTATGATAGTAAACAGTTAACAATGTCAACCGATTTGTATCCTATTAAATTTATTAATTGATTTAATATTTTATTGTAGTAAAAAACAAATAAAACGGTTAGCTACTGTAGGCGTTCTGTATTCTTTACTTATGAAACGGGTATTTTTTTTTTTTTTTGAAAGATATGAAACGGGTATATAAGAAAGATGTTCTCTATAGTTGTAGAAAACATCTATTGAAATGGACCGTTCTCTATCTTGTGTTTCTTATTCCATATTTTGTAGTAGTAATCTTCAAAACAATTCCTCTTCTTATCTCCCCTTCCTTTTCCTAAGTGTGCACACCCCCAAGTTAGTCATCCCATCACGGATCTATATCAAGGGGTAACAATAATTGCCAACAAATGGACTTTGAAGCATAAACCCTTCTTGATGTTAATCAAGCGGTAATAATAATAATATGACTTGTAAGTCATGAATAAATCTTCTTTTCTCATAGGAAAAATTGATAGGAATAATCCAACCTTTGGGTGGTCCACTTAAAACAATCCCACCTTTGGATTAACTCAATAAAATCCCACCTTTTACCTTATCTTCTTACATTGAACCTTTACCTGTTGTAACCTACAATTGCAGGTTATTCACTCACGTGATAATGACCATTACTCACTTTTTTTTTCTTTTCCCTATGTTTTTTTTAATCCCCCATTCTCCTCCCACCTCCCCTTTCCCCTCTTCTCTATTTCGTTTGACTGCATAGTTCCCTACAGGTATTTGTGTTTCCTTTTTCTGAAATTATAGAAGGTTTTGAGGAATCCACACCACCGCAAACAAGAGGTCCACTCATGCCTCTCGCTTTCATCATTTCCATTTGTCCATATTCTTGGACTGATCCATCTACTTGCTGCCTCTTGGCCTTTGGTAAGTTCAACATGATTCACAAAGGCTTTTAAAATAATTCTAATCTATATTAACATGATTCACATATTCTTTTCCATAATTTGATAAATAGTTATCTAGCTATCATATTATGTGCAACTTCTATCCAATAAAATGAACACTTGAAGCAGACAAATTCAGAGATGAAAAAAGAGACATGCTTTCCAGTCAAGAATTTAAAGAAAAACATTTACTTCAATTTTCCGTCAATAATTTAAAGGAAAAAAATGTTAACGGGCAGGAAATTCAACTAAGTATTACTTCCATAATTTGCGTCAAGTATCGAATTTTTTAGATCAATAAAAGTTCAGCGAGAATTGTCCTTTGGATGAATTCCCTATAGTCCTTGCGAACAAGTAATTAATTGAATGAGCTACCTTCTCTTATGCAAAAAAATAAAACAGTGGGAGAGAGAAAAAAAAAAAAGGAAAGTGAGATTAAGATGAAGAAACAAAGTAATGGAGGAAGTTAGTTCGGTGGGGATCAACTGCTCATGATTATAGTTTTTTATTAAGGCTAATTAATCGGTGTAACAGGAAAAGCAAGAGGTGAGACGTGGGTTTACCGGTTACAACAGGCGACTCGTAAATCTGGCCCAATTTAAGAAGATAATGTAAAAGGTGGGATTTTATTGAGTTAACTCAAAAGTAGGATTGTTTTAAGAAGACCGCCCAAATGTTGGATTATTCCCATTAATTTTTCCTTTCTCATAAACAACTTTTTGAACATTCAAAGTTCATAAAAATGAATCGAACCATTCCTTGTAATAATAATTCAAGTTTTCCAAAAAGGATAACAACACATTATATAAAATGATTGATAAAAAACATTCCTTCTTTTTATTTCCAAAAGTAAATAATAAAATATTGTAACCATTTTAAATTAGATTTTAAATGAATCCAACCATTAGATCAATGAACAATTTTTACACATAAAACCACATTTCAAAAGATCTAGCTACATAACGTACCTTGATCTTGCACAAAGAGTATACTAGTATCTCCTCTTAGTCTTAATCTTGAACGATCTCCTAACCAACCAATAATATAAAAATCTAATAATTAACTTATCACATGAACTTAATCATGAATTTAAACATGAATAACCTATCATGAGCATAATATTTTTGAGTAAGAAATATGAAAATCTTTTTCTTAACCCAAAAAAAATTGGAACTTGAATAAGAAATATAAAACTAGAATAGATAAGAAGAGAGGGAAGAACCTTGAAGTAAGAGAGTACGGATTCTTCAAAGTTTTTGTGTGGAAAAGATGGCTTAAGGTATGGGGTATTTATAGGAGTAGAATAGGTAGTACTTAATTTCCAAAATTAAATAGTTTGTAACCTTCACCATAAATTAGGAGATTAAACCAAGATTTGTAACCTCCATCATAAATTTGGAAGTTTTAGGAAAACAAAACTCCCCCCATTTACTGTAGATGTCCGCCGAAAAATGGCTCAAAAAAAAATTCTCCAAATTTTTTTTTTTTTGAAACTTATTTAATAAAATTTTGACTAGGATTTAAAACCAAAATCTTAACAAATCCAATTTTGGCGCCATCTCCCGCCAAAATAATTTTAAAAGAAGTGAAATTACTAAAATACCCTTTGTTAAAATATTTATTTTATAAAATAAATATTTTAAATTAATTGAATATATACTCAAAAATATGGGGTATTACAGTTGAATATTACATTTTTACTTTTGATAGAAACAATGTGTTCACTAATAATACTTAGCATGTTCTTTTATATAGTGAGAACGCTGAACCTTGGAGGATAAGAGTCATTATTGTTTGATTTGATCCTTGAAAATTGTTTTGTTATAATAAATGTTTATCTGATGCAGTGACTTCAAACTACGACAACATTGGTCTTTAGTAAGCCACTTTTTTATGTTCATGTACTTACTAGGAGGCATCACTGTTACCAAATTCCTATTTTGTTTTGTTTCAAAAGGTGCATGCACATGATTATTATAGGTGGTTAAAGGATGATGAAATACAACAGCCCCGTTTATGAGATCCTTGAGGCCTAAGGGTGAACCTACAAATTGAAGCCCTAATTAGGTCCAAGTTTTTTGAAGTTTCGATTTTTTTTGGGCCGGACCGAAAAATAAACTATTGATTGCCCCAATTTTTTGAATTTCCGAAATTTAACTCTAATCAAACACGCGTCATAGGTAAAAAGAAACAATTGTAATTATTGAATTTACTTACTTCAAATCCTTCACATCATTTGGAAATGAACTGGGGAATAAAGCTTCAAACAACACAAAATCTACTAGCTCTGGCCCTGTTTGTGGCTTGACTTCATTCATGAATTGAAAATCTTTCAAATCTTAACAATTCATGTCCGCAGTGCTACACATTAAGTATATATGGAGTATTATAAGCGATATTAAACTACATTTAAGCAAAGGAAATATGTATAGATGGAGTAATAAAAAATTATTCATGCAAACTCACAATTGTTTTCTCGACTGAAGTGGGTAAATGTGACACTCAAACTGTCTGGATCGATTTTCAAACTCTCATGTAAATTTCCCACCCACTTGTTATCATGATGGCGGGTTGTTATCATGGCTACAATTTGAAATTCCACCCATCTCACTTCTGGTGTCGACCCTCCTGTAAGATTGTAGAATACTCCCTTGAGGAGGCTTTGTATTATTATGCACAATATATATGAGGAGTATAGATAACCCTACTTACCATAATAATATATTTTACATAATTACATTATACTAAAGAGGGACACTAAATAGATTGACATATATTTTCACTAATACACCCCCCACAGTTGGAGCAGGAGGAGGGCGAATGCTCAAACTGGATCGGAAGTCCGTAAATAAGGGTTGAGGAAGACCCTTGGTGAAAATATATGCAAACTGAGAAGAAGAAGGCACATGAAGTACACGAATATGACCAAGAGCAACCTTCTCACGAACAAATTGAATGTCCATCTCCACATACTTAGTGCGTTGATGTTGCACTGGGTTATGAGACATATAAACAGCACTAATATTATCACAATACACCGATGTAGAGCGCTTCAAAGGACAATGTAGTTCAAGTAAGAGATTACGGATCGATGTCGTCTCAGCAACAACATTAGACACACCTCTATACTCGGCCTGTGCACTAGACCGAGACAAAGTAGCCCGCCTTTTCGAAGACCACGAAATAAGATTGTCACCAAGAAATACACAGTAACCTGAGGTAAGCGGCGAGTATCAGGACACCCGCCCCAATCAGCATCAGTGTAGGAGACAAGTCCCGTAGCTGGAGATGAGGACAAGTGCATGCCATAGTCAAGAGTGCCCTTAAGATATCGAAGGATACACTTAAGAGCATGAAAATGAGGATCTCTCGACGCATGCATAAACAAACATACCTGCTGAACTGCATAAGAAATATTTGAGCGAGTAAAGGTAAGATACTGAAGAGCGCCTGTAAGCTGACGATAAAGAGTAGGATCAGCAAGGGGCTTCCCACTAGAAGCACTGAGCTTAGACTTAGTATCAACAGGAGTAGCAGCAGACTTACAAGAAGACATGTCAGTGCGAGCAAGAATCTCCATAGCATATTTTCGCTGGCACAGGATCATGCTGTCCTTGGTGCGAGAGACATAAATACCAAGGAAATAAGATAAAGGACCAAGATCCTTCATCGTAAACTTATAACTAAGGAGTGCAATGATACGTGTCCTGAGATCATCAGACGAGCAAGTAAGGATGATGTCATCAACATAAAGGAGAAGATAAGCAGTATCGAAGCCCTGTCTAAAAATAAATAGAGATGTATCACACTTGCTGTTGTGAAAACCCAAAGAGAGAATATAAGTCGCAAACTACTGATACCAAGCCCGGAGGGCTGTTTCAGGCCATAAAGAGACTTCCGAAGAAGACACACATGCTTAGGCTTCACTAGTAGAAAAAAGATAATTTGTGTCGGCCTATTTGCGTCGCACCTATGAAGATCTGACGCAAATGCTCAGAAAAAGGGGATTTGCATCGGATGTCACTGAACATGCGACGCAAATAGGCATAGCATAATGAATGATAGGATAATTTGCGTCGCATGGAGGTGAGAACGCGACGCAAATGATGATTGGATCCCAGCCCTTATTTGCGTTATCTGCGTCGAAGGTTTTTAAGGTGCGATGCAAAAGACCATTTGCGTCGAAAGTTTTTGGCCATCCGACGCAGATGCTCTATGCCCAAGTTAGTGCACAAACGAACTATCTGCGTCGAACGTTCTTTTGATGCGACGCAGATGAGCACAAACGAACCATTTGCGTCGAATGTAAGTGCTCATCCGACGCAGATGCGCTATGCTATGCCCATCCTCTTTATTATTTTTCAACGGCACAAAATAAAACCCTAAACATTATTTACCTCAAACTCGCACTCACTCACTCTCTCCAGCGATTCCCTCACTCAAACTTGCACCCTCACTCTCTTGGTTTTAATTCACTGCTCACCGTCGGATCTCTCTCTTGATTTCGCTGCTCACCGCCGAACCGAAGCATCCACCGGTGATATTTTCAGGGGACTTCTCACGCCAGCGAACGGTGCAATCTTCTTTCTCTCTCAACAATTTCTTTCACCTTTCTTTGTTTCGATGGTCGATAGAATCGCCCTACAGATCCAAATTAACCCCCACTCCCTCTCTATTTTCTCTCTCCTTCTCTTCATCATCTTCTTCTCTCATCATCTTCTATTTCTTTCTTCTGTAAATTTTACGACTTCAATGTCTCTAATTGGAAAGAGATATTGGCGAAAAAATAGAGAAATCAAGGGCCATGTTAATGGTGGCGGTTGTAATTGTGCTGCTTTATGGTGTTAGTCAAGTGAGATCTGATGCATGCCTCCGGTTCGATGCAATTCCTCTTTACGCCAACAAAGTTGGCCCTTTCCACAACCAGTGCTCAAGAACTTCAAATCTGCCGATGGCGGGCGCGGATGTGTCGTTGTGCACCGCACCCGACCAAAGATAAAATTTCTCCTACTCTCTTTTACACTAAGCTAGTATAATGGAAGTAGGGGTCGTATCCACAGGGAAACAGGGACGAGTTTAATACTTAGCGGGATTCAAAACCTAGATTAAGCTAAGGGCCGAGAAACCTAATAACAAAGGGGGTTTCAAGTAGATTATAAACAAACTAAAACTAACTAGCAAATAAATAAGATGAGAAATCAATTATGGAAAGATCTTGAATCCGATTAACATCCACTTCAATTCATTATCGATCCTTGAACCTCAACTCTAATTATTTCCATGATTATCTATTGCTGAGAATTAATCTCGCATTCTCCTTATTCTTAGTTGAATAGCACGATCAGCGTGACTATAAAACCCTAACTAAAGGATAACCTAGTCCAATCGTGTCTAAGTTCAATCCAATAGCAGCAATAAACACAGAGAATCAACAGACCTGCTAACGTCATACAAGCGATAAACATTCAACAGTTAATTCAATTTCCCCAAGAAATAACCAAGACAATCTGCATCTAAGTTACTCCCTAGTTTGCTACCAATTGATAGAAGAATAAAACAATCCGATTCTATTCTTAAATCTAGCATTAGATTAATTACACAATCAAACTAGTAACGTTCCTAGCATAATTATGCAAAAATCATAGAAAGCAAGCATAGAAATTAAACCATAATCAAAGAAACTAAATAGAGAGGAAAGATCTCACAATAATGCTTGAAGCTCCATATTAATCTCGTTCAAGAACGGTTCAAGCTACAATCGGCATAGCATAAGCCAATCCCATAGTTGAAATCTCCAAAAAGTAAACTAGAAAATAAAAACTAAAAAGAGAAGACAACAAGAGAGGAGTGGAGTTTTGGAGACTCCCTCTCCTTGTGGCTGCTGCCCCCTAGGTCCAAAAATCAAGTTTAGTATTTATACTAAAGCTCAAAAATCAGCCGACAATTAGACCGACCTAGGGGTCGCGAGGTGCGAGTCTGGTCGCACCGTGCGAAGAGTGCTCTGTCTACCGTACATTTGGCTGGGCAAGGCAGGTCGCGAGGTGCGAGCAAGCAGGTCGCGAGGTGCGACCTGGCTCGCGAGGTGCGACCTGCGAGCTGCTAGGCGTGCGGTGCTTCGAGCGCTGGGCGAGCATGCGCGAGAGCTGGGCGACGAGCGCTGGGCTGGCATGGGCTGTGCGATGCTTGCGTGTGCTGCTGGATGGACGAGGCTGCTGGGCAGGCTTGCGGTAATGCTTGTGTGCTGGCTTGGCGATGCATGGCTTGGGCTTGCGATGATTGCAATTATGCTACGATGCTACATTTCCCGAGCACTCCAAAGACAACTTCAATCACAACATCATTCAAATGCATTTCACCTTGAAAGCTCGGAATACATGACGTTAACACAAATTATCTCGCAAAGCTCCGAACTTCCGCTAAGGGCTAAATAAAACACGAATGTTAACAATTACAATCATACCCCTAGCAAAGTGCACCCAAAATAACGTACATACACCGTATAACATGAGCGTATCAAATACCCCCACACTTGAACTTTACTCGACCTCGAGTAAACTCAAAATGAGGATCACCAAAAAGATCTTCACCCAAATTATCAACACCAACCTACACTCTCCATCAACTATATCATCATCATCACATCTTAACAACATCCGCTCAAAACCTAAACGTAAGGGACGATGATTCCCCCACACTTAGATTCAAGCTCACCTGAAATATATAAAGACGTAACAACAACAATAACCAGCAACGCCAACAAACATCAAAATGTCAGCTCATGACACACTAAACTATCAGCTCTCCCAAACTTCAAAAGATAAACTAACTTAAAATAGCAAGCCATGGAACAAAGACAAAAAGGGATAAATTCCATGCTTACTCCCAAAAACAAACAATCAAACAAAAGAATGTGAAAGCCAAAACAAATCTTCACAAAATCAAGGATGAATTCACCAACCATACCCGAAAACGCTTTCCACCTTATGACACCATCTCCGGCAAATGAGTTTTCCAAATACATAATTCTCTCTTAATCTCTCATTTTGCCTAGGAGCCCTTTCGGGTTTTCATCCTAGCTTCTCACATTTTTTTTATCTCACCATCTTACCCGCTCAACTAGCTCTTTTTTGCATAGGCCGCCCTTTCGGGTTTTCGACCTATCCGAGCCCCCAATTTTGCCCGAGTCGCCCGCCCTTGCGGGTTTTCAACTCAGCGGGATTCTTTTCATCACTTTTTTTTTTTATATTCTTTTTTTTCATTTTTTTTTTCATTTTCATTTTTTTTCAAATTGAAGTATAAATACAACATAGATACATGAGAATGAGAATACCCTCCCCCCTACTTAAACTACACATTGTCCTCAATGTGTCGACAATTAAAAGAAAAAGTAAACTGAAAATGGGGGGGAAATTTGAAAATCGGGTAAATCGAAGATCGAATGCTCAAAACTCATGAAAAGCAATCCGTCAAACTCAAATTTCTTAACAACACCAACTCAAATCTCACAACTCAACTCACAACCCTCTCCCTCGAATCACTCAAACAAATGACAAATTCAAATTTTGTTTAGATTTTTGAGATTTGCTCCTAGCTTAAGAGATCGAAAAGATACATTAACAATCTCAACCCTCTAGTTGTACCAACTCCTAGCTATTGAAGTCCTCCAAACGGATTTTCTTTTGTGGATTTTGGTTACAAGTGAATTAAGATTGGTTGTGGATCTTTTTAGTGGGTGGGTGGTGGGTGAAAGAAAATTTGTTGTGGTGGTGGAAATTTGATGAGAAATAAAGGAAAAGAAAGAAAATAAAAGGGGTCTCGGGTTGCCTCCCGAGAAGCGCTGTTGTTTAAAGTCGTTAGCTCGACTTAGTACCTTAAGCTCAATCATTGGGTTGTGCTCCATGTGTGACAATGGTGGTTCCATGTCAATCTCCACTTCAAGTACCTGCAAAATTTATTGAGAATAACTCTTGCAATGCATCGTTAGTACCTAGCTTACTACAACATGGTTGAGCATATAACATCAGATTATATCCAAAACCTAGCATTAAGTCAACAACAAACATCAACTAGTAGTACTCCTAGCTAATCCAAGTCATGACCATTAATATAAATATTTAAAGCTAGACAATAACCAAGATATAGAGTAAATCTTACAATAAACCGTCAAAAGCTTCAATCAACCATTCCCAAGAGAGTTTAAGCAACAAGTTCCATGCTTCTTGTCCAAAATACAAAAGTGAAATACATAGAGCTCAATGGAAGATGAAAACTAGAAACTAAAACAAAAAGGGAATTCTTTATATGAGTGGCCAACCAAAAACAAAGAGCACAAGCAATACCATCCAAAAATCACGCTAAATACAAACAAGTAACACCGTGTCCCCGGCAACGGCGCCAAAATTTGGCGGGCGCGGATGTGTCGTTGTGCACCGCACCCGGCCAAAGATAAAATTTCTCCTACTCTCTTTTACACTAAGCTAGTATAATGGAAGTAGGGGTCGTATCCACAGGGAAACAGGGACGAGTTTAATACTTAGCGGGATTCAAAACCTAGATTAAGCTAAGGGCCGAGAAACCTAATAACAAAGGGGGTTTCAAGTAGATTATAAACAAACTAAAACTAACTTGCAAATAAATAAGATGAGAAATCAATTATGGAAAGATCTTGAATCCGATTAACATCCACTTCAATTCATTATCGATCCTTGAACCTCAACTCTAATTATTTCCATGATTATCTATTCTTCGAGAATTAATCTCGCATTCTCCTTATTCTTAGTTGAATAGCACGATCGGCGTGACTATAAAACCCTAACTAAAGGATAACCTAGTTCGATCGCGTCTAAGTTCAATCCAATAGCGGCAATAAACACGAGAGAATCACAGACACGCTAACGTCATACAAGCGATAAACATTCAACAGTTAATTCAATTTCCCCAAGAAATAACCAAGACGTTCTGCATCTAAGTTACTCCCTAGTTTGCTACCAATTGATAGAAGAATAAAACAATCTGATTCTATTCTTAAATCTAGCATTAGATTAATTACACAATCAAACTAGTAACGTTCCTAGCATAATTATGCAAAAATCATAGAAAGCAAGCATAGAAATTAAACCATAATCAAAGAAACTAAATAGAGAGGAAAGATCTCACAATAATACTTGAAGCTCCATATTAATCTCGTTCAAGAACGGTTCAAGCTACAATCGGCATAGCATAAGCCAATCCCATAGTTGAAATCTCCAAAAAGTAAACTAGAAAATAAAAACTAAAAAGAGAAGACAACAAGAGAGGAGTGGAGTTTTGGAGACTCCCTCTCCTTGTGGCTGCTGCCCCCTAGGTCCAAAAATCAAGTTTAGTATTTATACTAAAGCTCAAAAATCAGCCGACAATTAGACCGACCTAGGGGTCGCGAGGTGCGAGTCTGGTCGCACCGTGCGAAGAGTGCTCTGTCTACCGCACATTTGGCTGGGCAAGGCAGGTCACGAGGTGCGAAGCCACTCGCGAGGTGCGAGCAAGCAGGTCGCGAGGTGCGACCTGGCTCTCGAGGTGCGACCTGCGAGCTGCTGGGCGTGCGGTGCTTCGAGCGCTGGGCGAGCATGCACGAGAGCTGGGCGACGAGCGCTGGGCTGGCATGGGCTGTGCGATGCTTGCGTGTGCTGCTGGATGGACGAGGCTGCTGGGCAGGCTTGCGGTAATGCTTGTGTGCTGGCTTGGCGATGCATGGCTTGGGCTTGTGATGATTGCAATTATGCTACGATGCTACATTTCCCGAGCACTCCAAAGACAACTTCAATCACAACATCATTCAAATGCATTTCACCTTGAAAGCTCGGAATACATGACGTTAACACAAATTATCTCGCAAAGCTCCGAACTTCCGCTAAGGGCTAAATAAAACACGAATGTTAACAATTACAATCAAACCCCTAGCAAAGTGCACCCAAAATAACGTACATACACCGTATAACATGAGCGTATCAGCCGACGATGTCGACTTCAATCATCTTCCTGATTCTCCTAAACCTAATTCTTCTTCCTCCTGCAAGGTATTTTCTCTAACTTCAATTGTTTTTTTTATGTTTATAAATTATTAATTGTATTGTAATTAATACTAATTTGGAAATTAATTTTGTTTGAATTGAAGGAAAAGGTAATGTCGGCAATTGGTTCGAGTTTCTGGATGATGGTGGATATGGCCAGTGGTCGTTATCTTTGGAGGTATTTTGGGGGTGCTACACCTAAAAGCTCCCCTTGATTCATATTTATATGGTAAATTGTACTTGTTGTTGTCGTTGTCATTGTTGTTGTTGTTGTTGATGATGGTGATGATGATGATGATGATGTTGTTAATTTGAGGAACCTGCATATTTGTAATTGTAACTAAGGCGAGTAGGCGACGGATGATGATGGTAATGGTGGTTGGCTTTCACTTCAATTGATCTATTGTTGTATTGTTCTACGATTTTATATGTATATAAACATGTTTGTAAGTGATATAGAATCATTTGATTTTTCGTACGTAGTAGTATAGTACTTCATTCGTTTTCTAACTTCTTTAATCATCTCTTCCCGTGCCCTCTTGATCATGGTATTCAAGATATTGGAACTTAGTGTGTGTTTGTGTGTACATGTCTCTTCATCTATTAATGGAACTATAGGTGGATATTGTGGAGACCTCGGCGTTTTAGGGTGCTTTGGGATTGCACATAAATGATGGTGTTGGGGCTTATCTTACCAAGAATGGAACTTGTGATATATGTAGTCAAGCCTTGACCCACTCTCTATAGACTATATGTGGGCTGGTTCCTTTCCTTGATAACAAAAACACTATCCATCTGATGAGTAACATCTTCGTGCGCTCCCATAAGTAGTACATATTCTTTTTTAAAGAGTTAGTCATAATAGAGAGAACCCTTTAGTTACTTATAAGCCTGTGACTTGCTTCCTTTAACATGGAGCTTTGTGTTTGTCATTCCTTCTCGATGTAGTGGAATGAGTTGCATGAGTCATGACTCAGTTACATTTACTCCTGGATGCAAAGTAGAAGCTAAGTGATCTAGAATCTTGAATATCCTATCTCAATGCTACATCTCCACCTCATGAAGAATGTGTCTTCTTCCAGGTTAAGGATATCTAATTTTATAGCTGTTCCCATTCAGGTCATGTTCTTTTCTAGGGTAGTTCAGGAGTTGTTACTATGACTCAACTATGATAGCCTCGAGGCAGTCTGATGCCCATTTATGTGCAATCCCAAAGCATCCTTTCCCCCCCCCCTCTCTTCCTATGATGTGTTTTCTTCCACCACTACTCATGAGTTGGAGTCTTCTATAACTAGTTGGATGAATTTACTGTCTCGGAATTTTGTTTATGTTGTCACTAGCATGTAATTCATCTAATTTGTGGCCATATAGAATTATCATTAAACTAACTTCTTTGTTAGGGTGACTTAATTGCTCTTTGGAAGTTTCCTAGCATAGGTGTGCACAATCACCCCAGTCCATACTTTCTGGTTTATTGCATTTCATGGGTTGAAGTTTCTATCCTTTAATACCATTTCCTCTGTGTTGCTTGAAGAATGTACTGAAGACATGATGCTGCTTTTGTTAACATACTTTTATTTGGTAACGGCAGAGATCAGTTTTGCTGTTTTCAAAACGCTCACTCACTTTGCACAGCTCATTTGATGTGTGGCTTTTAATAAGTTTCTAGGTGTTGTGACTCTTTCTTACCAATACTCTCTCTATCAGTTAGCTCCACAAATCTTCTATTATTGCATATCGACATCATGTCCACAAAGATTTGGTGTTTATACTGGTACACTTGCTCTAAGGCTTGGGCTCAGGCTGTAGGATTTTCAAGCTTTTTGAACTATTATTGATTTCCTACTTCATGATATAGAATGATTTCTGCAGTTGGATGCCTCGTAGCTTGTCTTTGTCAACTATGTTTTGGTGTTTTTGTTACATGGCATTCGGCGAGTATAACATGGAGGCTTAGATTTCTCAGTTACCACTTCCCGCTTCACTTAGTCTATTGTGATGTTATGTTGGACCTTCTCGTTCATTTCCTTCTGTTTTGATGCTAAACTTAACAAAAAATTACTGTGCTTTTTATTAATTTTTTATTTGAATTGTTCATGAGGTGAATTGTATCATTCTGTAACTATAGAATAAGGTACAAATGCGCAACTTTATCTTAATTCGCTTCAATAGTTGATTTTCAATCGACTATTTTGTATGTATTTGTGTTGATCTTCGGAGTGGACTCATTATTGGCTTATTGAGAGAGTACTACACCAGTAATACTATTATTGGTAGTGTAATATTATTTTTTTTATTATAAAAATGCTCATTTGCGTCGCATGTTACCTAACATGTGATGCAAATGGTTTTTTTTTACGTATAAAAAAAGCTATTTGCGTCGCATGTAACCTTACATGTGACGCAAATGGCTTTTTTTATATGTATAAAAAAAGCCATTTGCGTCACATGTTACCTAACATGTGACGCAAATGGCTTTTTTTTTACGTATAAAAAAAAGCTATTTGCGTCGCATGTGACCTTACACGTAGTAAAAATGCCATTTGCGTCGCATGTAACCTTACATGTGACGCAAATGGCTTTTTTTATACGTAAAAAAAAGCCATTTGCGTCGCATGTTACCTAACATGCGACGCAAATGACTCATATTTTGCGTCGAACGCCAAACCGACGCAGATCACTTATGTGCTATTTGCGTCGAGACCTGTGTCGTCGGACCAATGTCCGACGCAAATTGATACGCTCAAGTTATACGGTGTTTATATTATATTTTGGGTGCTTTTTGCTAAGGGTCTTGATCATAATTGTTAACGTTTGCGTTTTATTTAGCTCTTAGCGGAAGTTCGGAATTTTGTATATTAATTATAGTTAAAGTTGTAAGTTCCGAGCTCCTAGAAGCATTAGTGGTTGGAACGACTCAACATCGTTATACTTGTCAAGCGTCGCCACTTGTTCCAATCAAGCATCGCCGCAAGCCGTAGCCGAGCATAGCACCAAGCCTACCGAGCAGCGTAGCATCCAGCTCTCGCGCGCGCCCAGCAGCATCATCGCCCAGCAGCCAAGCCTGCCCAGCTCTCGCACATGCTCGCAGCAAGCAGGACCAAGGCAGGTCGCACCTCGCGAGCTAGGTCGCACCTCGCGACCTGCTTGCTCGCACCTCGCGAGTTCCTTCGCACCTCGCGACCTCTTGGCCTGCCCAGCTCTTCAGCTCGTGTTGGAGGCAGTAACTCATCGCACCTCGCGACCTGTACCGTACCTCGCGACCCCTAGGTCGGTGTAATTGTCGGCTGATTTTTGAGCTTTAGTATAAATACTAAACTCTATTTTTGGACCTAGGGGGCAGCAGCCACAAGGAGAGGGAGTTCCCAAAACTCCACTCCTCTCTTGTTGTCTTCTCTTTTTAGTTTTCATTTTCTAGTTTAGTTTTAGGAGATTTCAACTATGGGATTGGCTTATGCTATGCTGATTGTAGCTTGAACCGTTCTTGAACGAGATTAATATGGAGCTTCAAGCATTATTGTGAGATCTTTCCTCTCTATTTAGTTTCTTTGATTATGGTTTAATTTCTATGCTTGCTTTCTATGATTTTTGCATAATTATGCTAGGAACGTTACTAGTTTGACTGTGTAATTAATCTCATGCTAGATTTAAGAATAGAATCGGATTGTTTTATTCTTTTATCAATTGGTAGCAAACTAGGAAGTAACTTAGATGCATATCATCTTGGTTATTTCTTGGGGAAATTGAATCAACTGTTGAATGTTTATCGCTTGTATGACGTTAGGTCTGTTGGTTCTCTGTGTTTATTGCTGCTATTGGATTGAACTTAGACGCTATCGGACTAGGTTATCCTTTAGTTAGGGTTTTATAGTCACGCTGATCGTGCTATTCAACTAAGAATAAGGAGAACACGAGATTAATTCTCAACAATAGATAATTATGGAAATAATTAGAGTGGAGGTTCAAGGATCGATAATGAATTGAAGTGGATGTTAATCGGATTCAAGATCTTTCCATATTGATTTCTCATTTTATTTAATTATGCTAGTTAATTATAGTTTGTTTATAATCTACTTGAAACCCCCCTTATTATTAGGTTTCTCGGCCCTTAGCTTAATCTAGGTTTTGAATCCCGCTAAGTATTAAACTCGTCCCTGTTTCCCTGTGGATACGACCCCTACTTCCATTATACTAGCTTAGTGTAAAAGAGAGTATGAGAAATTTTATCTTTGGCCGGGTGCGGTGCACAACAACACATCCGCGCCCGCCAAATTTTGGCGCCGTTGCCGGGGAAACGGTGTTACTTGTTTGTATTTAGCGTGATTTTTGGATGGTATTGCTTGTGCTCTTTGTTTTTGGTTGGCCACTCATATAAAGAATTCCCTTTTTGTTTTAGTTTCTAGTTTTCATCTTCCATTGAGCTCTATGTATTTCACTTTTGTATTTTGGACAAGAAGCATGGAACTTGTTGCTTAAACTCTCTTGGGAATGGTTGATTGAAGCTTTTGACGGTTTATTGTAAGATTTACTCTATATCTTGGTTATTGTCTAGCTTTAAATATTTATATTAATGGTCATGACTTGGATTAGCTAGGAGTACTACTAGTTGATGTTTGTTGTTGACTTAATGCTAGGTTTTGGATATAATCTGATGTTATATGCTCAACCATGTTGTAGTAAGCTAGGTATTAACGATGCATTGCAAGAGTTCTTCTCAATCAATTTTGCAGGTACTTGAAGTGGAGATTGACATGGAACCACCATTGTCACACATGGAGCACAACCCAATGATTAAGCTTAAGGTACTAAGTCGAGCTAACGACTTTAAACAACAGCGCTTCTCGGGAGGCAACCCGAGACCCCTTTTATTTTCTTTCTTTTCCTTTATTTCTCATCAAATTTCCACCACCACAACAAATTTTCTTTCACCCACCGCCCACACACTACAAAAGATCCACAACCAATCTTAATTCACATGTAACCAAAATCCACAAAAGAAAATTCATTGGGAGGACTCAATAGCTAGGAGTTGGTAACACTAGAGGATTGAGATTGTTAATGTATCTTTTCGATCTCTTAAGCTATGTGCAAATCTCAAAAATTTAAAAATTTGAATTTGTCATTTGTTTGAGTGATTCGAGGGAGAGGGTTGTGAGTTGAGTTATGAGATTTGAGTTGGTGTTGTTAAGAAATTTGAGTTTGACGGATTGCTTTTCATGAGTTTTGAGCATTCGATCTTCGATTTACCCGATCGTCGGTTTCCCCCCCCATTTTCAGTTTACTTTTTCTTTTAATTGTCGACACATTGAGGGCAATGTGTAGTTTAAGTAAGGGGGAGGGTAATCTCATTCTCATGTATCTATGTTGTATTTATTACTTTCAATTTGAAATAAAAAAATGAAAAATAAAAAAATGAAAAATAAAAAAATATTAAAAAAAAATTGATGATGAAGTGAATCCCGCTGAGTTGAAAACCCGCAAGGGCGGGCGACTCGGGTAAAATTGGGGGCTCGGATAGGTCGAAAACCCGGAAGGGCGGCCTATGCAAAAAAAAGGGCTAGTTGTGCGGGTGAGTTTTGTGAGCCGGAAAAAGAAGAGAGATAAAAAAATGTGAGAAGCTAGGATGAAAACCCGAAAGGACTCCTAGGCAAAATGAGAGATTAAGAGAGAATTATATACTTTGAAAACTCATTTGCCGGAGTTGGTGTCATAAGGTGGAAAGCGTTTTCGGGTAAGGTTGGTGAATTCATCCTTGATTCTGTGAAGATTTATTTTGGCTTTCACATTCTTTTGGTTGATTGTTTGTTTTTGGGAGTAAGCATGGAATTTATCCCTTTTTGTCTTTGTTCCATGGCTTGCTATTCTAAGTTAGTTGTAGTAGTAGTAGTTTTAGATCATCTTTTGGAGGTTTGGGAGAGCTGATAGTTTAGTGTGTCATGAGCTGACATTTTGATGTTTGTTGGCGTTGCTGGTTATTGTTGTTGTTACGTCTTTATATATTTCAGGTGAGCTTGAATCTAAGTGTGGGGGAATTATCGTCCCTTACGTTTAGGTTTTGAGCGGATGTTGTTAAGATGTGATGATGATGATGTAGTTGATGGAGAGTGTAGGTTGGTGTCGATAGCTTGGGTGATGATTTATTTGGTGATTCTCACTTTTGAGTTTACTCAAGGTCGAGTAAAGTTCAAGTGTGGGGGTATTTGATACGCTCAAGTTATACGGTGTTTATATTATATTTTGGGTGTTTTTTGCTAAGGGTCTTGATCATAATTGTTAACGTTTGCGTTTTATTTAGCTCTTAGCGGAAGTTCGGAATTTTGTATATTAATTATAGTTAAAGTTGTAAGTTCCGAGCTCCTAGAAGCATTAGTGGTTGGAACGACTCAACATCGTTATACTTGCCAAGCGTCGCCACATGTTCCAATCAAGCATCGCCGCAAGCCGTAGCCGAGCATAGCACCAAGCCTACCGAGCAGCGTAGCATCCAGTTCTCGCGCGCGCCCAGCAGCATCATCGCCCAGCAGTCAAACCGACGCCCAGCTCTCGCGCATGCTCGCAGCAAGCAGGACCAAGGCAGGTCGCACCTCGCGAGCTAGGTCGCACCTCGCGACCTGCTTGCTCGCACCTCGCGACCTCTTGGCCTGCCCAGCTCTTCAGCTCGTGTTGGAGGCAGTAACTCATCGCACCTCGCGACCTGTACCACACCTCGCGACCCCTAGGTCGGTGTAATTGTCGGCTGATTTTTGAGCTTTAGTATAAATACTAAACTCTATTTTTGGACCTTGGGGGCAGCAGCCACAAGGAGAGGGAGTTCCCAAAACTCCACTCCTCTCTTGTTGTCTTCTCTTTTTAGTTTTCATTTTCTAGTAGTTTTAGGAGATTTCAACTATGGGATTGGCTTATGCTATGCCGATTGTAGCTTGAACCGTTCTTGAACGAGATTAATATGGAGCTTCAAGCATTATTGTGAGATATTTCCTCTCTATTTAGTTTCTTTGATTATGGTTTAATTTCTATGCTTGCTTTCTATGATTTTTGCATAATTATGCTAGGAACGTTACTAGTTTGATTGTGTAATTAATCTCATGCTAGATTTAAGAATAGAATCGGATTGTTTTATTCTTTTATCAATTGGTAGCAAACTAGGAAGTAACTTAGATGCAGATCGTCTTGGTTATTTCTTGGGGAAATTGAATCAACTGTTGAATGTTTATCGCTTGTATGACGTTAGCAGGTCTGTTGGTTCTCTGTGTTTATTGCTGCTATTGGATTGAACTTAGACGCTATCGGACTAGGTTATCCTTTAGTTAGGGTTTTATAGTCACGCTGATCGTGCTATTCAACTAAGAATAAGGAGAACACGAGATTAATTCTCAACAATAGATAATTATGGAAATAATTAGAGTGGAGGTTCAAGGATCGATAATGAATTGAAGTGGATGTTAATCGGATTCAAGATCTTTCCATATTGATTTCTCATTTTATTTAATTATGCTAGTTAATTATAGTTTGTTTATAATCTACTTGAAACCCCCCTTATTATTAGGTTTCTCGGCCCTTAGCTTAATCTAGGTTTTGAATCCCGCTAAGTATTAAACTCGTCCCTGTTTCCCTGTGGATACGACCCCTACTTCCATTATACTAGCTTAGTGTAAAAGAGAGTAGGAGAAATTTTATCTTTGGCCGGGTGTGGTGCACAACGACACATCCGCGCCTGCCACAAATGGTGGTCCCAGGTCCGACGCAAATCGTTAATTCTTTACTAGTGCTTGTCAGGATGAACAAACCCGGGAGACTGATGCATGTAAACAATCTCCTGAAGCTCACCATGAAGAAAGGCATTTTTCACATCCAACTGATGAATAGACCAGTGCCTAGAAACCGCCAAACTCAACACAGTACGGATCGTAGTAGGGAGCACCACTGGACTAAATGTCTCACCACAATCCACCCCAACCTCCTGACTTTTACCATTAGCCACTAAGCGGCCTTATATCGTTCAAAAGTACCATCTGATTTTTCCTTGTGAGCAAAAACCCATAAGCAATGAGCAACATTGGCATCCGGAGAACGCGGAACCAAATCCCAAGTATGAGTGTCAATCATAGTATTATATTCATGACACATGGCGTTATACCGGTTAGGACCATCAAGGGCACTTTTAGGAGATTTAGGAAGAGGAGAAACCGAAAGAGAAGAAGAAGTAACAAGTGCAAGACTTGCATAGTTCAAATTGGGCTTAAAAATCCCAGATTGAGAACAGGTTCTCATGGAATGGACTGACTGGGTGGAGTGAGTAGTGGGCGCATGATGAGTAGGAGAATAAAATGCACCAGCAGTGGGGCCAGCATCCATAAGGGAAGTAGTAGAGGCACGTGGGCTTGAAGTCAGAGTAGGAGACATGGAGAGCTGAAGACCCGTGGCAGGCATAGCAGGCCCATGAGGTGCACGCGGCCCAGGAGAAAGATGCGCTGGATTAGGAGGAGAGGGAGGAGAAACGGGCCCAAGACGAGGAGAGGTGGGTGTAGGGCCAGGAACAAACTGGGGTTGGGAAACTGATGGAATAAGAAGAGGATAGTGGTTTGGGTCAGTTTCAGCACCAAGAAACTCAAAATCCGAAGGGATTGGAGTATATTTAGTAGAATTGGAAAAAGTGAACTCGTCAAAAATAACATGGCGTGAAATGATGACTTTGTTGGTCTCAAAATTAAGACACCGATAACCCCTATTATTAAGCGGATACCCAAGAAAGATGCAAGGAGTAGAGTGAGGACTCATTTTGTGAGGAGAGGTGGAAGAAAGATTAGGATAACAAAGACATCCAAAAGTGCGAAGATGATCATAGGAAGGAGCTTTGTTAAAGAGAATGTGCATTGGAGTCAGGTTATGAAGAAGGCGAGTAAGGCGAATATTGAGTAAATAAGTCGCCATATGCAAAGATTCAACCCAATAAGTAGGTGGGAGAGAAGCATGAAATAAGAGAGAACGACAAATATTGTTGATAGTGTGGATCATACGCTCCGCCTTGCCATTTTGGGGAGACGTATTAGGACAAGAGTGCCGCCAAATCATGCCATGAGTTTGAGAAAATAGGGTGAAAGGAGCATTATCATACTCCCGACCATTATCACATTGTAAAGCCTTAATAGAGATGCCAAATTGAGTTTGGACATAAGCATGGAAACGCACAAAATGCGGAAAAACATCCGATTTATTTTTGAGAGGAAACACCCACAAATAATGAGAATAGTCATCAAGAAAAAGCAAATATGAGCGATATCCAGAAGGACTATTAAGAGGGTAAGTATATAAATCGGTATGAATTATATCAAAAGGAGCATAAGTCTTAATTACAGAAACAGAAAAAGGAAAACGACAATGTTTGCCTAATTGACATCCATGACAAACACAAGGAGTTTTTTTATTATTACAATGAATAAAATTATTATGCTTAAGAAAACTAAGAACTTGAGCTCCAGGATGACCCAAACGAGTGTGCCACACTTCAGAAGAGAGAGCAACAAACACAGAAGGTGATGATGATGAAAGAGAGGGAGATGACACTAGATAGAGATTGCCCACACTATTGCACTTGGTCAAGATTGTTCCGTCTTGAGATCCTTCACAGAAAAACCAAGAGAATCAAATTCAACAGAGACACAATTATCAGAAGTGAATTGACGAACATAGACAGGATTTTTAATGATTTTAGGAGCATAGAGAGTGTTTTTGAAAGTAAGATTAAGAGTAGTGGAGGAAAATGAAGTAGTGCCCGATCCCTTAACTGGAATTTTAGAACCATCACCAACCAAAATGTGAGAATTTAAATTACGCCAGTTGATAAGGGAATTAGTCATACATGTATCATTCATAAGATGAGAAGTAGCACGGTATCCATATACCAAGTAGAATCCAGAGGTTGAAGAGACAATGCATTAAAGAATGTAGGCAACTGAGTGGGTTGGAAGCTGCCAGGGGCAAGTAAGGCCTGCTGGGCCGTAGATGATACAGCAGGCATTGGGCCCAATGACCCATGTTGCTGTTGGACCGTGGTAGGAGCCCTCCACTGATTTGGAGATTGAGATGGATAAGGGTAAGGAGGATAATAAACCTGTTGGGCCCAAGGATTAGTCCAAGGAGAGAAAAATACCGGTTGGGCCTGAGATTTAGTGGAGGATCGGTTTTGATTGTTTTGCCCATAATTCTTTTGTGCCTTTTACTTGCCTTTATTCTTTCCATACCCTTGTTGGTGCTTGTTACCAATACCAGCACGAGGACCACCAGCACCACCGGAGGCAGAGTGAGATGGCGGTCTGGACGGTGGCTCGCCGGCAAGATGATTTGTGTTAGAGGAGGGTGAGATCGTGTCAGATTTTTCGCGGCTAACGCAGTCAAGTGCCTCCATGGAGCATGCTTCATCAAAGGAAGGAAGAGGAGTAGTTTGTTGAATCAACGTTGCAACCATACAGTAGTCAGAAGTTAACTTACCAACAAATTGTATAACCAAGCGTTCCTCGGAAATCGGATGGTCAATGGCGGCAAGTTGAGCGGACACCGTTTTGAGTGCTTGACAATAATCTGCAAGAGAAGAGAATTGGGAGAGATGGATATTACCGAATTGGTTCTCATGATGCACCACACGGGTGCCCTTATTATCCTGGAAAATATTGCGAAGGCGTGCCCAAGCCTCCATGGTCGTGGATTTGTCATCCAGAATTTTGAGAAGAACATCGGTGGATAGTGTGCGATACATCCATTGACATACAATAGCATCCAATCTAGCCCATAGAGCATCATCAACATCCTTTGGTCGCTTGACGGTGGAGTCTATATGGTCCAAGACGTTATATACCTTGGTCGTGTTGCGGAATAGGGTGGCCCAGGGTGTGTACTGCACCTTGTTAACATCAAGAACCAGAGGAATTAATTAAAGCCTAGACATTAGTGACGCTCAAGGCCAGATGGTAATCGTGCGTGACTGAGAGCGGGGGAGTAGGATCGGCTTCAGTCATGGCAGGAGAAGAAGAAAAGTGAATTAGAGAAGAATGATGGTCGGACCGGTTGTAATGCCTGATACCATGTAAAATTGTAGAATACTCCCTTGAGGAGGATTTGTATTGTTATGCACAGTATATATGAGGAGTACAGATAACCCTACTTACCATAATAATATACTTTATATAATTACATTATACTAAAGAGAGACACTAAATATATTGACATATATTTACACTAATACCTCCATATTAAAAAATTATTTAGGGTAAGAAGAAATCCAATGGGCTGCCCTCACACAGGGGCCCACCCAGGGGCCTATTACAAGCCAACACCCCCAACCCCCCTCCCCCTAAAAGGGGATGTTTGGAGTAGGAATTGAACAATAGACCTTCCTAGGGAAGATGGGAAAGCTCAACACTTGAGCTAACCCCAATTCATGTCAGTTTGCTTTAAATGTAGACTAGACTTGTTGGAAATAACATGGCATACTTTGAGATTTTATAGCCTAAAAACAACTATAATTATAGGTTGCATCACTTCTTTATGTATGCCTACTTTATCTTCTGCATTCTTTTGAAATCTATGTGCATCTTCTGTGTAGCAATAATTACAGAGGTATGTAGCAGCAAGGGCGATAGTAGTGATAGTGTCAAGCCCCCAGTATTGCTTCAATAGTTGCAATTTGTGTCAAGATGCTTATGCGGATGTACCCTTTACATTAGCGCGCTTTATGCGATCCGCCCCCATAACCTCTAGCTCTAGTGTTGCCTTCATGTATATATCAAAGCTTTGCTGCTTTTAGTTGGTGAGAATGTTCTGCTTATGTTCATATAGTCTTCAGTTCCTTTTCTATGCTTTTGTTTTCCTAATGAAAAAGAGTTACTTTGGGCCCTCGATTAGGATTGGTAAATTGCACATTTTTCTTCCTTTGGTATAAGATAAGGCGTAGTGATTTTGTTTTCCTTTGGCCTGGCAATCCTGAGTTGTATACGGAATATTGTGATTTCATATTTCTTGTTTGCTTGAAGGAAAAATATGCTTATTGGGAGCAAGTTCTAGTTTTTGAACCACGCAGTACAGAAAGAAGTAATTTTAGATAGCATATACTTCTCATATTTAGGTTGATATTTTGGAGATTAACATTAATGGTAATTATTATGAAGTTATTAATGCTTCAAAAGACTTTTACGCTTGTGGCGGTTAGCTTTTTTTAGACTATACTGTTACAGACTTACAGGTCATACTTTTGAAATTCTGAACGTCTTTCAATATTTATTCAAGAGTAATTCTCTAGTTGCTTTAGTTTGTGAACCCCAAATCCTACAGTGTACAAAGCACATCATTGTAATTTGTAAGGCTATATTTAGCTTACACTTCATGACCTCACTTATTTTATCTGATCAGGCCATATTATTTTATTTATGTTATTTTATCACTAAATATCTTTAATTTTGTAATGAAAAATTATCAAAATTACATATATGAAAAGTATACACTGATGTTCACATCAGATTAATTCTTGTTGATTTACCAAATCAGAGAACCACCCTTGTATTTGAGAGTGTGGCGGTGTGAGACTGGTTGTACTAATTCTTTGATGTTCTGTATCATGTAATACTAATTTGTAGCTCAATTTGCAATTCAAAAAATTGGGATTCTTGGGATCGAGATTCTTATATTGCTCTTTGTGATTTGTTGCTAATCTTTATCAATTTATGTTCATGCATGAGTATTTGAGCGAGAAATGTTCCTCTTAAATAATTAAGAAACAAGAGTTTTAAGTTGCTACTTATTCCATGAGTATTTTGTTAATAAAGGAACAATACTGTGAGTTGTGACATATGAGTAACAAGCTAGTTTGCAAGAACTTGTGATATTGGTAGAGAAAATATTTTCTCCACATATTTCGGAAAGAAATATTCTAAATATACTCTCTATCAGATATTATGAATAATGTGGTTCAAAACATATAGTAGGTTTTCGAAGGCTACAATAGTTCTTCAATTCATATACTTTCGAAAAACTCCAATTTGAATTCATCAGATATTGTAAAGAGTATAACATTCTATAGATTGTACAAGTCTCGAACTCAGGGTCTAGTGGGCTCTGAGTATCCGGTCCAAGTGAGGTTAGATCATGAAAACTACATGGGCCACAGACACATGTTATTTGATTCCCTGTAGGCCCATTAATCTACTTTGACAAATTGGGAAGTTATGAGATTGAAGACATTTTTGCAGAAAACCTCCATTGTTCCCCTAAAAACAAAACAAAAAGAAAATATCTTCACTTCCCTCACACATACTAGTGGTGTCAGAAACAAATCTGACCGCTGGGTCAACCTGATACTGACCTGACTTGAACCTGGTTCGACCTGTGAGGGTCAGTCCCCAGACCTGACTGAAACCTGACCTGGGATTACCCAGACCTGACCGGCACCCGGCAAGATCATATTCTGACCTGACCACATAGACCTGCATTCAAACCCGAACCTGACCATAACCCAACCAGATATTAACCTAAAACCCGATTAGGTCCAGTAAATACATGGCTCAACCCGATTTGTTTATGACTGACCCGAATTCAACTAGAATTCGGTTGAACCAGATAAAATAAGATCTGCCTGAGTTGATCCAATTTTTCAAACCAACTTATTTTGACGACTAAACTCAACAAAATTACTTAAATTCAATTATTATTCTATATCTATAAAATCATTTAAATATGTTAATTTTATCTTTTGCTATATATATAATTATTATTACTCTCACTATTAGTATAGCTATAATTATTATTCGTTTTCTTTTGTTTCCTAAAACCAGCGAACATGTTGGCAAACCCCATCATCAAGCAAACTAAACTAAAACAAAGAAAGAAAGCAGAGAGAGTGAAACGCTAAAACCCAACCGAGAAAATAGGGAAAAGTTCCTTAATTTCGAAAAATTGGTATTGCCAGAAAAGAAGGCAATGAAATTATAGAGGAGTGAAGGGTATAAACAGATGCATGTCTCCTCTATCACCTCAACACTGTGTTTCATCATCGACACTGTTAATTATTTTTTCATACAGCTGAATATGAGGCTATTCTCTTCACATCACTAATAGGAATAAAAATATTGCAACTCTTTAAACTCAGTGTAAAATTCGTGAATCATAACCAAAAGTCAAGTTTAAGATTTTCATATAATCATTAGTTTCACAATTACATCAAAGAGGTATAAACTCTCCTTGCATTCCACTAAACAACTGAAGTTATAGCAAACTAGCAATTCATTGTACCCATAAAATTAGGTGGGAGCAAGTTCTTCCGGGGAAAAAAAAAAGGAGATGTCAAATGGGTGAAACCCCAAAATTCGAAAGAAAACCAAAGTACTTCATATGTCCCTGTGTTCAATTCTCATGAAATCACCAAAAGATTAGATCTTTTTTCTACATATAAACTCCATTGAAGTCCCATGAAGCTTAGTGCTTTTCATATTTACAACTCAAATTTTTCTTTCCATTTTTCCTTCATTATTTTGGTTTTTTCGCTCACCTATGATTTGTTGATTTTGGTTCGTTCCCTCGACAAAGCCGCACCGGTGATTGCCTTCACCAATTGGCGTTGTTGATGTTGCTCCTTCATTTCTCTCTCCTCGGTCTGCCCTATTGTGGGTCGGTGCTGGCATCTCCGACCGGCGCGTCATCACTTTGACACCAGCTCATTGTTGGTGTTGGGTGTGCGAGCTGTTACAACATAATTACATCAATGGGGGCTTAGTGACAATTTTCTCTCGCCTCTTTTTGGTTTTCTTCTTCGTGAGATTTTGTGTTCAAATCTTTTGGGTTCTTGTGGATGCCATTGTTGTGTTGATGGAGAAAGAGGGGGTGGTTTTACAGAGTGGATGGATTATTGAAAATTTTGAGATTTGGTTTTGAAGGGGTTTATCCCGCGCTCCTAGTGGAAGATGATGTTTCACCAAAAAAATAGATGGAAGACGTTGGATTTTTTTTGCGTCCAACGGATGAGGATGTCGATCCGTGTGTTATGTTATGACTTGATATGTGTGGTATATTAGTTGTATACTTCATTATCTAACGGTTGATAGAGCAGCTAAGTGAACCTTGCGGATTGCTCCTTAGGTAGGCTAAGTGAACTTACATTGATATATTCATTGATCTCATCCGATAACAATTATTCCAATTCAATTAGATGTTTTTAGTTTCAAAATTAGTTGAAATTAAATACGATTAAGTTAAATAGAGTATAGCTATCTTGAATCAACTTAATGACTTACATTTATACATCCATCTAACCCAATAACTACATATTAATTAGTTCAATCAAATGTTTTGAGTTTCAAAATACATTTCACAAAAAGATGATTAACTCAAATATTGTATTGTTATCTTGAATTAGCTTAACGACTACCATTGACACATTCATTTAGTACAATAATAAGTACTTGGAATCATTTAAGTATATGTTTTTAGTTTCAAAATGCATTATACACTAAAAGACAATTAGCCTAATGATTAACCACTTACATTAACTAATCTATACACTAATTAACTAATCTATAATCTGTTGTTATGTTTATTATTATGCTTACATTGACACATTCATTATGTTTTATATAAACTGTTGTTATGTTTATTATTATTATTGTACAACATATGAACTCTCGTTATAATCACTTAGGCCTCAGACGAACAGTTGTTGTTAACATATGATTGTCATTTGTTATAATATTATAACATATCAAGAGTCGTTGTACTAATCTATAATCAATATAGTATTAGAATAATTTTACAATTATTTTAATACCAATGTACTACTAAAATGACTAAACATATTGATAAAATAGTTTGTTTATACTTCATCACATATAGTCACAACATAATACATATATACCGCGTTATGTTTGTTATTCTTATCGCTATTATTAGCATTGTTGCTACTATTACTGTTAGTATTTGTATTTTTATTGTTATTGTTATTGTTAGTATTCTTGTTTTTGTTTGTATTACTATTGCTAATGTTAGCATTGTTACTATTATTGTTATTATTTGTATTATTATTATTATTATTATTATTATTATTATTATTATTATTATTATTATTATTATTATTATTATTATTATCATCATCGCTTTATGTTTATTATTGTTACTATTCTCATTATCATCATAGCTATTTACAAACTTATATATCAATCATAATGCTTATAATAATAAATCATTTATATAAACCTTGAAACTGATCGTCTCGCTCTACTCCTTTACTTATTAGAGTGGTTTTACGCAATTGATTAGTCGAGATAAGAGTTGACTAAGAGAATACACTAAACATCACGGTAAGCAATATAGTGTTTTTATTAGTTTTTCGTCATCATCCATATATTTATCGCACACACACATATGTGTATATATATATATATATATATATATATATATATATATATATATATATATATATATATATATATATATATATATATATATATATATATGTCGATCTTAATACTTTTAATAATATGATTCGTTTACAAAATCCATAAAAAATTTAAAATGATCCGGACATGAGTTAACCGAAGTTGAATTGACTTCCAATAGAGAATGGACCCGATGCTTTACAATGATCGAACTAAGGTCATTAGTGATTCAACCCGAGTATACTTGACTCTACCCAAGCGTACATGAAACCTAAATACGACTTGCACAAACCCTAAGCAAAAAAAAATGTCCACGGACGATCATACCCGGGAATGGATCGACTTGTAAACGGACGATCCCATGATTCAAATGTGTTCGACTCAGATGAACAAAACCTGACCAATCACGACCTGGTGCACTGACTGTCATAATCCTGATCTATCCCGGTCGGCGCAGTTCGCCCATGGGTATATCGGAACACTTGTTTGAGAGCTCTGTTTTGACACCACTAACACATACACGACAAAAAAAAAGAGTTCAAACAATTTTGTAGTAGCAATCAGACGATGTCCGATTGGCTAGCTATACAATGAAATCTAAGGTAAAAGTGAAAAGAGTGGTATCAAAATTATTAGTATATCTAAATTCTAAACTTAGTTGTCACATCACCCATTTTGACTCTAAAAGTAAGACCATTAAATTCCAAGTGAGGAAGTAATACTATAGTGGTCATGTTAAAGTTTATATAATCTAAAGGACAAAGAGTAGGAAGTATATCTTCTAACAGGTAATAATAATATGAGACAACATTCATCAAAAGAAAAGCTTGCTATAAAGATACTAGTACATATAAGATAATTATCAATTAAGCATGCATTATGTTAAATTTAATTATACATTAATACAAACCTTAAACAATGAGCATATATATATATATATATATATATATATATATATATATATATATATATATATATGTTTCATGAAAACCCACACATGTACACTAAAAATAGTTGGTCTTTCACAATTGAGCATGTAACAGATCACTAATTAGTATTACAACAATCTTAACCTAGGTAGACTATATATACCTTAACAAGTAATAACTACTATTACATTTTATATTCCTAACCTCAGCTCTAATTGCATACTATTAGAAGGATTAACAGAGGAAGAAGCACCCTTATCTTGTAGTTTAGCAGGAAGATTAAGATCAAGACCAGATTGGGCTTCATTAGAAGTTGACAGAGGCCCAAGAGCAAGCCCAATAGACGACGGTGACGCTTCCTCACTCTTTTCCCAATGACACCTCATATGGCCACCCAAGGCCTGTCCAGTAGGAAACACCTTCAGACAAAGCCCACACTTGTGGCCCACTCCAAAGCCCAAGCCCAAAGACAGGTCCAGTCCAAGTCCTTCATCATGACTAAGCCCACTTTGCATGATCATGAAATTATGATCCTCTTCAACGTCAGTAGAACTCTTGGTAATGGCAAAACAGCCCTTGACATTCTTATGGCTGGCACGGTGGCCGCCGAGCGCCTGGTGGGACCCGAACGTTTTCTTGCAACTCGAGCACTCGAACCGGGCGGTCGCCACTTCAGGGGAATTGGCAAGCAAGAGAAGGCTAGCAGCGACCTCGCGGTCGTCAGAAGTTGCCGGGGTGGGAGGGGAAGTTGGAGTTGGAGGGAGAGTACCACGGCGGAGATGCGGTGGGGGGTTAATGCCACGCCATTGTCGTTCAGGGTGGCAACGCATGTGACCGAAGAGAGCCTTCCAAGACCAAAATGTCTTACCACACTCGGTGCATGGTGGGGGAGTGATCTCTTTGCCAGAAGGGTATTTGTTTGGGGGGACATTGCTAGAGTGGTGTTTGTTGTGGTGGTGTCGATGCGGAGGAGTTTAGAGCGACGTTTCTTGCGATGAGAAGCTGTGGAAGAGGAGGAAGATGGGGTGGTTGGAGGAGGAAATGGGTGTTGGAGTGGGTTGTGAATAAAGGGGAGGACGGATAGAAAGCGGTTGCGGTTGCGGTTGCGGTTGCGTTAGCAGTTGCGGTGGTGATGGTGGTTGTGGTTGTGGTTGTTGCGGCTGCGGCTGCGGAGGAGGAGGAGTATTGTCCATGGAAGGGAGTAAGATTTGTTGTTTTGGAGAATAGTAAGTAAAATGAAAGAGTTGGTTAGATGTTTGAATCAAGAAAGGAAGAGAAGGAAAAGGGTGTTTAGGAGAAGAAGAGTGGAAAAAGGTTGGAAGTGGGGGAGGGAGAGTGGGTTTTGTAGGGGAGAGAGTGCGTGATGTGGCGGCTCGACGGTTACTTGCCTCAATCCATAATACAGTTACTTCAGTTTTTTTTTTCTGATTTTTCTGTTTATTTTTTTTATTTTATTTTTTTGGTTATTCTGGTTTTATTCATTCCATAATTGTTCACATGGCAGCTATTTTGATACTTGGGTAGTGGTCATAAAAAAATTTTTTTTTTTTTTTGAAGGGGAGGGTCCTAAAATAATTAAGCAGCGCTGCTTAGGAATAAATTATACTCCTTCCGTCCCATATTATAGTCTTGATTACTTTTTTACGGGTATTAAGGTAAATAGGATCCAAGAAAAATATAAAGAGTGTTTGTGTATTGAAAATAAATGTTGTTAGGGAAAAAGTGATTTTAGGGAGAGAATGATAATAATTGGTGAAAGAAGCATTAAATACATTTAATTCAACCCTTGGGTTGAATAAACAAAGCAAAATACTATTTTCAAGAAGCAAATAAATAATGGTGGCCACAATTTTTCTAGGAAAATCATGAAAAGGTGTGAAATAAAAATGGAAACAATAATTATATTTTGGATGACACTTTAAAAGAAAAAAGCACTATAATATGGGACGGATGGAGTAAACATTAAGATTGATCGTAATAACCCGTATTCAATAACGGGCAATGCTACATCTTACCATAGGTGGGTAGTTAACCCACTAGAAATAGAGGATTAAAAAACTATTAAAATTGATGAGTTGGATTCTACTTATTTATTTATTTCTATGTGTGGTGGGTTGTTGACCCATTGGGTAGATAAAATTTTTCCTTTCAATAACACATTCATAATTACAATGATAGCCAATTCCATAAGAATATATCTATAATGGCAAAATTAAATTACTATTTAAAAAAGAAAGCCTTCACTTCAAAATTGCATCCATGAAACCATCTTCTACTAACTTATCTTAAAATATATACTTCCTTCGTTTGCTAATAATTGCAACGTTTTGACTTTCACGTTTGTCAATACATTACTTTGACCATTAGTATCTCTAATATTCAATTAGTAAAGTTTATAAAAAGTTGATATTATGAAAATATATAATCAAACTAATCCAACAACATATTACATAATAACATTTAATTTGTATATGTTATTGATAAATATGGTCAAACTTAGGTATATGAATAGTGTAAAATTCGAACGTTTCAATTATTAAAAAACGAAGGAAGTATATTTATATTAAAGTTATTCTAATTTCTAAATTACTACAACGTTTTATGTAGCGACAAAAATTAGACGACTCAAACATGTAAGATAAGGAAGATCTTTCACAAGACCACAAGTCCACCACAACATCTATAGTTAGAGGCATAGTTCGAAAATGCGGTTTCGGTCACGATCGCTGTAACGGTCACGGTGATGGGGAACCGAGGATGATGCGGTTGTTGTACCGTCAAATATCGGCCAAGACCATGAGATATCCCTTGAACCCGCCTAAAACACGTTTTTTTTTTACACCTTTACTATGCGAGTAGTATCGGTTCGGTAGATTTAAAAACCTTTATAATACGGGTGAACGATACGATGCGGCCTTATTTTGACACCATGGTTAGAGGGCAGTTCAGAAATGTACCCTGAACTAATGTCATCAAATTAGAGCTAATCACTCTAACCTAGCATGTGCATAATGTAGTATGTCTCGATTGTTTCCGCCATTTGAGGGTTCGCAGGACCCAAATAGTAGATCTAAACCGAATTCAATGTACCCCCGCTGAATCCAATTTTTTCCGGTATTGGGCAAGAATTTCAACCCGATTTCTTAGCCCCCACAACAGGTTTACAATTGTTAACCAAAAAAAAAAAAAGCCAAAAAAGTAGTAAATGATACCAAAAAGAAACAAGAAAGGGAAGAAGTAGTCATTGTATTAGAGAATATGGGTCAATCAATTATCCGAGCTCTTTTACATTTTCTAAAGCTGAGAAGTACAGAAATGATAGTAAACTAGATACAAGTAGTTGTTAAGATGGTTACAGACTTACAGGTGCTAATGAGACAGCAGCATCAAGAGCAAGAAATTAGTGTCAGGTAGACTAATACAATGGAAGAACGCATAGACAGCAGCTAATTGCAGGTTGAGGTAGATATATATCACTAACTTCACACACATGCCAGAATCAGCTCTGTGGTGTTTCGTTGTTGAACTGATGGTCCATTGGAAGTCTTCATTGATTTTCCGGGAACATTCAGGGCTTTGTGGCGCTGCAGCTCTTTCCCTGAGATGTAAAACCAAAAGTAGGTTCAGCAACGATCTTCATTTGTATATTCCAACTCTATGCAGCATCAACTTCTCCGGGAAAAAAAAAAGTAGAGGAAGTGACTCGATAATATTTTCACACAATTCTAACATGTTCTATCATCCTGATTCTTCATGTACTTTGCTGGTATAAAATGACAGTCATAATATATATCCTGCTGGAGCATGGTCCAACATAAAATGTCGAAGTGGCGATGGCGTTGGAGTATCAAAGATCCGACACGGGTACTTGAGATAAATTGAAGAGTCTGAGTAACATAACCAAAAGGTGTGTGTGTCAGTGTGGTGATGACAGTCTCAATATTTACCAAGCCAAACATTCCCATCACTCTAAAAGAAGTTTCAAAGATAGGCTCCTTGATGGTGGGTTCCGGGAAGAAGAGAAAGCAGTATCCTATGTTCAGTGCATCAGCTTTAGCAACTGAAGCAGTTACTATCACCAAGATAATGAGGCAGAACACAATTCAAACCAACAAGTAGTCCGACGTCGTTTTCAGTAGAATTCAACTACTGCGTACCTCAATGCTTTTAAAGAAGCTCAGAATAGATTGGGTTTGCATGTACGCACCCCATACACCCTGTGATCATAAAAGCATGTTCCCAATTGAAACCACCCACTACTTCCCAATGACAAGCTATGTAGCACAAGGACGCCTAGAAGGTGCAGGCGTCCCCAGTACCGAGGGATGATTTAGGGGATGGGCCCAGGACGGGGTTGGCTAGGAGACAGCCTGGGATGTTTCTAAAATTGTATGTGAAATATTTAGATGTTAGTGAAACCTACACCACCGTCCCAAAAGTTACCAAAAGTAATATAACAGTACAATCTTTATTGAATCCTATATACTTCACAGTTCACACACAAAAAAAAGGCTAATCACATTTGGGCATAACCCCAGTCTCCTATATTATTTTTAATTAAAGATCTCCAATCAAGCTTCAAATATTCATAAGGTATTGAGCCTTAAGAGTAATTTTTTTTAGTTGTGAGCACTTTTTACCCTTCGGAATGAAAAAACTTATTTTTTAATTCTGAGGACTTGGTATTGTTCATGACTATTTCTATTACATTGGAACCATGAATGAAGTTCTATATATCAAGGTTTAATCCTTAATTCTCAG